>CAUYRB010092669.1:0-12528 GCA_963574695.1 Propithecus perrieri
ATATATTTCTTAATAACAACAGCAAAGCTTACAAAAAAATGTATAAACTAGAGCAAATTTGTGTATGTGTGCACACTAATACATTAATACTATCCTATTAGCAAGGATAGGCTAGGTTATGCTGCTGTAACAGACAACCTCCAAATAAAACAGTATGTGCTATTCCTCTACATGTTCATCACGAGTTGCCTGGGAGCTCTGCTCAGTGTCACTTTCTCTCTGGGACTTGGCTAATGAGCTGCTACTAATTTGAGCATTGCCAGTTGTCATGGCAAAGGGAACAAAAGCTGGAAAAAGTCTTACATCAGTATTTAAATAATGTACTCACAGCTCATTGGCCAGAATTAGTCACATGGTCCAGCCCAAACATAAACTAGCCAGCAGGTGGAATCGTACTGTGCACCTAGGCTACAGAGAGCTGGGAACACTTAGACTCCCACAAACGCTACACATATAATTGTTTCACAAAACCCTGGAATAATAAATAAAAATAAAATAATAATAATAATGCCTTAACCTTAAAAAAAAATAGCTAAAACTGAAGAAAGAGAATTTGAGGCGGTATGAGGGGGTTAATGTTTAATTTTATATTTTTTATAAAAATATGTTTTATGTTTTCTATATTTTTCTATTTTTGGCATTTTACTACTAATTTATTCAATGATAAAATGTTTTAGAAGAGGTTATAAGTTTTAAAAGTATACATTGATTTAATGAACTATTCTGACCTAAAAATGCTTAGGAAGTGTGTTTACAACATGGAGAAATTTTTATGCTGTGGTGTTAAGTTGGAGAGGTGAGACATATAACTTAGGTAAGGTAAGTTATAAGAAAAGTATACATAATACCATTTCGATTGTCTAAAGAAATGCTTAGAGAAAGAATACTAGGAAGAAATATGCCAAAATATTAAGAGTACTTTATTTGGGTATATTTGGGTGGTGAGATTATGCCTGTTTTCTTTATCTCCTCCTCCTTCTCCTCAATATTTCTTCAGATTTAGCAAGTTTTCCACAATGATTAAGTGTTGCTACTATAAAAAGAAAAAATACAAACTAAAAAGAAAAAGGCTGATCTCCAGGGAAAAGGCGGCCTAATATATCAAAACTTTAACTCCTAAAATATAAGTGGACCGATATGTCCATAACCATAACTCTTCAGTGAAAAATCAGTGATAATCGAACATTTTCTGCCTCAGAAACCTTTTGAGTTTTATAAAATCCCTGGAAATGGGGATGGGATTATAGCACAAACAATTCCTCTCTGGAGTTGTTCTTTTAATATAAAATGGGGAAAAACTAGCTTTCATAAAGACTAATTTCATCTATTCTGAAGTAATAGTTTTATAAAACCACAAATAAAACAATTTTTTTCTATTTCACCAAAATAGATGGTTGTTTTCAACTGTCTTGATGAAAACACTCAAAAACAATGTTCATACCCTACTTGTCTCATATATGTAGTTGTAGAATTTTTAAAGCTGAAAGCGTTTTTAGAAATAACACATTGGGGAAAAAGGGAGCTCAAAAAGACAACTAAATAATAATAACATAATAGTAGCATTTTGGGGGCACTAGCTCTGTGCGAAGAGGCCGTTCAACAGGGTTTCTTGACTTTGGAACGATTGCTATTTGGGGCCAGGTGATTTTGGTTATAGGGGCTGCCCTGTGTAGGCTGCCCTACACATCCTGCCCATTACAGGATGTGTAGGAGCATCCCTGACCTCTACCTGCTAGATGCTAATAGCACCACTGCCACCTCCCCTCAGTATGACAGCCAAAATTTCCCCAAACATTGCCAAATGTCTCCAGGATGACACCTGAGAGCCACTTCCATACAATCTTTTAAAGAGTCCCTCGTGACAAGGGTGATATTATCATGCCCATTTTACCGGTAGGAAAACTGAGTCTCAGAGAGTTAAGTATCTTGATGGTAGTCACAGAGCTACTAGGTGACAGAATCAGGACTCAAACCCAACTCTATGTAACTCCAAATGATAATTATGGTAATTACCAAGGAATAAACATTTATCCATAATTTATCCGTAATGTCAGGCATTCTGCTGAGCACTTTACTTTATACCCACATAGAATCCTCACATCACCTGTAAGAAGTGGATACACTCATTATTCCTGCCTCTTTGTAGGAGCAAACTGAGGCTCAGCAAGGTTATACTAAGAAAACTTGGCTGAGGCCACACAGCGAAAAAGCTGCCATTCTGGATCGGAATAGAGCTGGGTTTGATTTCACAGTCCGTGCTCTTCACCAACACAAATGCCTGCAAAGCCTGAGGTCTTATCATCCTGCACTCTTTGCCAAGGGAGGCTGGGAAAGAATAATAAAATATGTTTTATTCATACAATTAAAAGTAAGGTCTGGTGTAATTGAGCTTATTGGTCATTCATTCATTCATTACATGTGCCCAAACACTGGGGAGGCAGAATCGCATAGTCTAAAGAGCAAGTTTTCAAATCCTGCTCTACTAATTACTAGCTGTGTGGCCTTGGGCAAGTTACTTAAATTCTCTGAGCCACAAGCTTCATCTTCCTTACCTGTAAAATTGAGATAAATACCTATGTTTCAGGATTATTGTGAAAATAGAATGAAATAATGCATGGAAAATGTATAGCATAGAATAAGTACATAATAAGTGATTGCTTAAAATTTTAAATAAAGTTATTATTATTACTATTATTATTGCTACTTCCCAGAAGGAATTGAGCTGGTTAAGTTCTGAGTGTATGCTGAGCTGAATAATATGAAAACAGCCAAAGAAAAATTTTCATACAAAGGAAATACAAGTGAAATGCCAAAGCAATCCCTAAGCAGTGTGATATGATAGCATTTACCTACTCTTCCATATGTTAGTATTTTTGGAGGGGGAAGCACAGTAATCCATGTTTGTCATTAAATTTTTTTAAACAGATTTTGACTTTATATTGGCAAACGCGATGAAATATGCTTACAACACAAATGTCACTTTAAAGAAACTAAAGTACATCTATAATTTTCTAGATTCCCTGTCATCATTTTTGCCTGTTTCTACTTTGAAGATTTGGGGGCGAAAATGAAAACAACTTCTGTTGCTAGGAACATTCAATAAATGAAGATCTATCTCTGCCCACAAAGACGCCCCACGAACCAGTCCTTCTGCTCTCCTGCAAACCAAATTCCACACAGATGTATGGCTGAGTCTGAAGCTGTTTGTTAAGGCTAGTCATTTTAATTCTGGATTTAGTTACAGATTCAAGACACAAAAGGGGAGGGGGAAAAAAGTTGGGTGAATAATATAAATTCTTTCTCCCAGGGAAGCTTGCTTATCTTCGGTGAATCTAATCATCCGCCCAATTTGTATTTATATTTATGCAAATTGGTCAGATGTTCTAAAAGTTATATGGGAAGGCTTGTCTAATAGCTGGGGTTCAGGATTGGAAGTCTTATGGTCATTCATCTCACTTTCTAAAGTTGCCGCTAATAAAATCTATAGAACTAGTAAATTCACTCACTCTAGATGGATCTTTCAGCTTCCCACCCGGGAGAGTAAATTGAAAGGGATAACACATTTAGAAAAACACTGGAGTCTGTATTAGAATAACCAGATTAATCTTTCTGAGAAGCAATCAGGTTAATTCGTACGGGAGGCAGCAGAGCATAATGGTTAACCGTGGGGAGCTTCGGAGCTTGGCAGGACTGGCTTCAAACCCTAGTTTTGCTCTTTAATTGCTGTGGCAGGTAGACTCTATGTGGTCCCCAGTGATTCGACCTCCTGGTCTTTGTGCTCTTGTGTAATCTTCTCCCCTGAGTGTGAGTGGGCCTGGTGACTTGATTTTTTTTGTTTGTTTGTTTTTGTTTTAAGAAACAGGTCTTGCTGACCATGGTGGCATGCTCCTATAGTCCCAGCTACTCAGGAGGCTGAGGCAGGAGAATCACTTGAGCCCAGGAATTTGAGGTTGCAGTGAGCTAGGATGATGCCATTGTACTCTACACTTTAGCCTGGGTGACAGAGTGAGACAGAGTGTCTCCAAAAAAAACAACAAAAAAAGAGAACTCTATGTATACAGAGACACAGGGCTACACATTGGCACCCCTGGGTGGCCTTGTCAAGTCCTATTCTGGGACTGTTTCTTATTCTTTCAAAATATGCACAATAAATGAAGATAACGTATGTAACCCATGGGGCACGTGGTGGGCCCCATTAAGTGATAAGTTATTATAATTATTTCCATGAGTGTCGATAGATCAATCTCCTTAAATATCTCCCTGTAATTGCTATTAATTTTTCCTTTGTCAATCCCCAAGCATGACTTCTCACACAGTACCCCGACTCAATAGACAAGCTTCTCTTAGTGAACTGCAGTTATTCTGAATTTCCCTAAGAAACTAATGAGTTTAAAATTGACTCTATTTAAAACATGCCCTAATCATCAGACCTCGAGCAACTCTTCTCCTAATCTGCTCTGTGTCACAGGCGCATGATCCCTGTGGGCTGGGATTCCAGGTTCCCACATCTGCTGGCTGAGTTCAGCCAACGGTGGCACCCATGGGAGACTGGGAAACAGGAAGGAGGTATTTCTCCCCCTTCTTCTATGCCTTAAGCAGCGTCTCTAGCAGGGACTATGTCTTCTCTGTGGCTCTAGCTCCCAACTAGACAGACCCACCCTGGGACTCACTTCTACCAGGTGAACCCTGCCTCCAGGCTCCACCAGGTGAACACCACCTCCTCCCTCTCACCCCAGCCTATGGGCGATAATGGTTTTCTGCTGTTGCCAATTTCTGGTTGTCTTACTGATCCCTGTTTGGCCTCTCAGCTCTTCCCTCCCCTCCTACCTCCCCTTAATTGCAGGTAGTCAATACCCTGCATTAAATTCCCTCTGTTGAAAGTACTTGGAGAGCATTGTTTCCTGGTTAGACCCTGACTGACTCAATGATGTTAGAAAGAAGAGAAAAATCAGTGGCACAAAACAAGTCACACATATGCTCAGATGACACAAAGATCTTCTGAGATGGGATAATGTCATCAACTGTCAATCAAAATGGGAAGAAAAGGCTGGAGTCCTCAGAAATTACTCAAGGTTCAGCCAGAACCAAATTTATGATCGATAACTGTTGACTTGAAAAAACTTCCATTGGTTGTCTTTTTCAGCTCAGTTATCCTTTAAATACAATATAAACCAATCACTTCCTTGCTTTCCTTCATCCTTCAACCCCATGATGGGGTATGTCCTCGAGCACCCCTCACTTGAAAACGAGTGATGTGTTTGACTAGTTCCAGATTTCTAATAATTGATGGGAAAATCCTTATTCTGCATGACTTTGGGCAAGTAATTTAAACTTTCTGAGATTCAGAGTCATTTTTTCTCCACTTTTCTCAGGCTAGAAACCCAAGCCTTTGTTCCTATCTTAGAGTCCCGCATTCGTTCCGTCCCCAGACCCTCCTTCTCATAGCATCTCTCCCCTTCATGTTTTCTTCTCCATTCCGACCGCTGGGACCTTACACCCGGTCAGTTCAGGTTTCAGTTGCTCTTCTCGTGGTCAGTTTCTTCCACCTGGAGCCGTGGTTTGTCTGCCTGTCTTAAAACAACTCCTCGGCTGAGCATTCAACGCTCTTCCCAAGCTGGCCCCTTAACACTATCACATCCTGTTCTTCCCAGGGATGTGTCCTTTTCTCTCCTCCCACAGGCTGTTACCCACGCCTGGCTCTAGGGGGCGCTCGAGACCCTCCTCCCTTTCCTCTGGCTGACTTTGTTGACCAAAGATATTAATATTCATAATAATCAGGTCACTTTAAGGGGATGAAGCTTTGGCACAAAATCAGAAGTAAATTCTGACTCCTCCTCCTCCTGAAAGCATCCTGGCCAGTCTCATCTATTTTTAATACTGATAATAATAACAAGTGCCATTTCTGAGAGCTAACCACATGCAAGTCAAGGTGTTTTTCCTGCAGTTTCTTATTTAATTCTCCCCAAAACTCTGCGAAGTATTCTATGTTGAAGATGAAAATATTGCCAAAGACTAGAGGCCTTGTCTGAGGTCATATGGCTGATGGTGGGGCTGAGATGTTAGCCAGGTCTGTGTGTCTCCAAACTCTTGGTCCACACTTTCTCACAGCCCTGGTGTAAATTCCAGTGATGGGCCCATGTGTAGCCTGTCTGCATCCTTCCTACGACCTCAGATTTCTCATCTGTCAAATGGCAATCATGCAAACCTGTATTCGTTTCCTAGCTCTGCCGTAACAAAGTAGCACAAATTAGGTGACTTAAAACAGCAGAGGCAGAGTCTCTCTCAAATCTGGAAGCTAGAAGTCTGCAATCAATCAAGGTGTTGGCAGTGCCATGCTTCCTCTGAAGGCTCTAGGCAAGAATCCTTCCTTGTCTCTCCCTGGATTAATCCTTGGCATTCCTTGGCTTCTAGATGCATCCAAGACACACTGTCTGATTTCTGTGGGTGTCTTCACATGGCCTACTTTTCTGTGTGTCCTCTTCTTATAAAGACACCAGTCATTGGATTTAGGGCTCCCCCTAATCCAGCATGACCTCATATTAACTCGATTACATCTGCAAAGACCCTACTTCCAAGTAAGATCACGGATTCTGGGCAGACACAAATACTGGGGGAACACTATTCAACCCAGGGCAAAAAATTCCAAGATTGTGATGAAACTTAAATGGAACCTGTGCTCATAGGTACACAGCGCAGTGCCAGCGACTCAGCAAATGTTATTTCATTTGTCTCATCACACCTGCAGCAATAGGGTGTAATGTTCACTTGCCATTCACCTGACTCAGGCGGTTGGCGTATCTCTTAGAGTGTGGACAAGCAGTTCTCCATCCCAGCTTCATATTAGAATCACTTGGGGGCATTTAAAGATCAATGCTGTGTTCTCACCCAAGACTTATTCAATCAGAAACTCCAGGTTGAAGTCTTGGGATGGATAGGCTGGAAAAGCTCCCCAGGTGATACTAACGCACAGCCAGGGTTGAGAACCGCTAATCGAGACTAATGTGGGCAGAGTCCCAAGAGGAAAAAATCTAGAATCGCTCTGTTGGAGTGCCTCTGGGTACAGACCTTATTTCTCCAGAATATTAAATGCTCAATTAAAAAAAAAAAACTGTGCTAGGGCTTTGGGAAGATAAAACCAGAAAGACTTGATAATTTCAGACTTGTGTGTAGTCGTTCCTTCTTGTGGGAAACAAAGCATTGTTATGATGCTGGCAAACCCAGGATTTGATTTCAATCAAACAGTGCCCAGCAGGGGGAAGATGGAAAAATCAAATAGGAAGGGCTAGGTGTGTCGACGGTGTTTTCTGACAAAACCAGTGGCTTTCAATTTTGCCCTGAGTCCCCAAAGGCGGCAATGTAATCCTCAGAGGGTCAAGAACCAACTGCAGTTACCAGACTTTGCATGGACACATGACTAATTAAACAACAATGCAAGAGGTGGGGGGTTGAGTATGTAGAATTTTGTTATTCACTGTGAACTGATCCAATACCAAGGCATATGGAGAAACTACATGGAATTTGAAATCTGCCCTCAGGACTCTAAACATTAGTCAGTTTAATTGAGAAGCAAATTCAACTTTGATTAAGGGCTATTTATTAAGGGCTCTGTATTCATTAAGGGCTTCCTATGTGTCAAATCCTGTTCTGGACACTTGGTGTATTCTAATGGCTACATAAGCCTCGGGGAGCTCAAATCTCTCTGCAAAGAGCTTAAATTGTTCACTCAATGTAAAATTGAGTTGAGAAGACTGGAGCTTTAAGGAGTTTCCTTATTCTTGTTGAGAAAGGGGGGAAAAGGCCATTTCGCAACACAAAGTGAATAACTGCAAGATATTTAAATGCTTCAGGAGGCTGAGCTCACTATTCAGATGTAGAAAATGAAGACTGGGAAGTATGAGGAGGCCCCCACAGAAGGTAATTTACAAGGGGTGGTGAGCAACGCAGGGAAGATAGAAAAGAAAATGGATGAACAGAAGCATAAGTAGGTAAATGAAATTCAAGTTTCTGGAAGAAAAATGGTTGGAATAATTAGTATCATCTGCTTCAAAGGCCAAGCACTTTATTAGAGTAGTTAAGGGTACTTTGGGCTGTTTGTTTTCTGCATGCCAATGATGTGCCATCGGACAGAAGAACAGAAGTGACAGGTCGGGTTTATTGGCCACAGATTACTCAGTGCTGTTCTGAATCGATGCTGTCCAATAGGAATTTCTGTACTAATGGGGATGTTCCATATCTGTGCTGTCCAACAGCTGAGACACTAGCCTAGGGTGGCCAGGTAAAATATGAACGCTCAATTGAATTTGTATTTCAGAAAAACAAAAATGATTTTTTAATATAAGTATAATGGAATATATTTTGTCTAAATTCAAATTTAACTGAGTGTCCTGTATTTTTTTCCTCTAACTCTGGTAACCCTAGCCACATGTGACTATTGAGTGCTTAAAATGTGCCCGGTGTGACTGAGAAACTGTCATCTTCATTTTATTTAATTTCGATTAGTTTAAGTAGCCAAGTGTGGCCAGTGGCTACGAGATTGGACAGCTCAGTCTGAAGAAACAGGGTATGTGAAAACACTTCCGCCCATGTGCATGTTCATGAGGGATGTTGTTCAGCTCCAATTGTTCATTCCAGGTTTTGAATGTCAGGAACCCCTGCGCACCCCCATGCCCAAGCAGCCAGAGTGTGTGGCCCTGTTGGGAGGTCATCAGTGGCTTATCTAAAATAATATCAACCACAATAATAATAAGCTATTTATTGGGCAATTATTATATGCTATAATACACACTTTATTCTGTGTCACCGAATCCTGCCAAGTTAAACATGATAATCCCCACTTTACAGGTGAGGAAAATGAGTCTCTGAGAGGTAAGTGACTTGGTTAAGGTCACAGAGCTAATAAGTGGAATAAATAGTGAGTCACATGATAGGACCTTAAGTTCAGGTCATCTGATTCACTAGCCAAGCCTCTAAGTCAACCACTGGTTGGTTTCTAAGTCCATTTTCTGTTGCTTATAACAGAATACCTGAAACTGGGTAATTTATAAGAAAATAAATTTATTTCTTAGTTACAGAGGCTGAGATTGCCAAAGTTGAGGGGCTGCACCTGGTGAGAGCCTTCTTGGTGGTGGGGACTCTGTGGCGTCTCAAGGTGGCACAGGGTATCGCATGAGTGTGCTAACGTGCTAGCTCAGGTCTCTCTTCCTCCTCTTATAAAGCCACCAGTTCTGCTCCATCATGACCCATCTATTCACCCGTTAATCCATTCAAGAGAGGATAGTCTTCATGATCCCATCACCTCTTAAAGGCCCCACCTCTCAATACTGCCACATTGGGAATCAAGTTTTAGCATGAGTTTTGGAGGGGATATTCAAACCATAGCAGTTTCTAAATAGCGATGTCCAGTGGGCACAAGTTTTCAAAGCTGAGACTTAAGAAACTCTGAAAGCCAAATGGTAGGCAACAAGGAGGGTTGGCATAGCTCCACAGAGTACCAAATGGACATGGAAATTGACTATGAGGGGCAGAATGCAGGTAAAAAGAGGCATTCCAGCTTTGCCATTTTGGTTAATGGTGGGATGACTCCAGGCAAATCACCTAGCCTCCCTGATCTCATCTTTAAAATGCGGTGACACTTTATTTTGTTTAGGGGATAAAAGGAGAGAATGGCATGACATGCCTTGGTAGGCACTCATAAAAAATGATTATATATGATAATATACATAACAGTTTTAGTTTATTTCCAATAACAAAAAAATGTGTAAGCTATACAGCTCCCCTAAGACAGTTGTAGGGATGTCTAAAAGGTCTCAAGGACATTAATTCATTTTTTTTGTTGGAGAACACAGGTACAGCTTGGAACATTCCAGAAATGTCTCTAACATCTTGCAAAGAGGAAAACAAATTGCAAAAGTCTTGTTAATTGCAAGCCTATGACAATGTCAGTAAGTCGATAAATTTTTTTAATAAGCACTGGGGGTTTTTTGGTCTTCAGTGTATACATGGCATTTTGACCTGGTCTAAAAACAAAACTATTTAATTTCCAGTTAAAAAAAAAAGATCAAATATATAAAACTGACATCCTGAAGGCTTTCCTGGACTTCCCTTTATCTCTGACCCCACCTCACGCCACAGTTCATTTCTGAGTCCCACCTGCACAGATGCAGGTCTGGGCTGGGTGAAGGAGAGGGATGTCTCGTGCCACATTTCTTAGTAACTGCGCTGTACTTCGACGTCTCCATATGTCTCCAAAGTGCTGTATCAGGACATGATCCTTCATTCCAGCACGATACTGCCAACTTGACCCCCAAGCCCAACTCTGAGACTCCAACACTTCCAAAGACCTCTAACACTCTGTATTAGTCAGGGTGCTCTGGAGACACAGAATCGATAGGACGTGTGCATACAGTCACGTGCTGCATAAAGACATTTTGGTCGTTGGACCACATGTGCAATGGTGGTCCCATGAGATAATAATACTGGATTTATATCGTACCCTTTCCACGTTTGGATATGTTTAGACACACACTTACCATTGTGTTACAGTTGCCTAGAGCATTCAGTACAGTAACATGCTGTACAGGTTTGTAGCCCAGGAGCAAGAGTCCATACCATACAGCCTAGGTGTGTAGTAGGCTACACCCTCTAGGCTTGCAAAAGTACACAATGATGAAATTGCCTAATGACGCATTTCTCGGAATCTGTCCCCATCGTTAAGTGACACATGACTGTATTTAGAAAGAGTTTTATTTTAAGGAATTGGCTCATAAGACTATGGACGCTGGCAAGTCCAAAGTCTGCAGAATGAGTCAGCAGGCTGGAGACCCAGGAAGAGCAGATGCTGCAGTTCGAATGCAAAGGCCATCTGCCGAGTGAATCCTTTCGTGCTTGGGGAAGGTCAGTCCTTTGGCATTCAGACCTTCAACTGCTTGGATGAGGCCCACCCACATTACAGCGGGTCATCTGCTTTACTCAAAGTTCAAATTTAAATGTAAATCTCATTAAAAAAAAAACACCCTCATAGACATATCCGGAATAACGTTCAGCCAAATATATGGGCATCGTGCCCCAGCCAAGTTGACACAGAAAATGTGCCATCACACGGGCTGACCAGGAATGACTATACCCGTTAAAGCAAAGCCCAAGCACTTTTCTCTAGGCGAGGCCTCAGGCTCTTCTGCCAAGCCTACTGGCTCAAATCCACAAACCAACCTGGCTGACAGTGCCAGCAACCTTTGTCATCTGGATTCACAAACCTGGGCAGATGAGAAACAAAGGAAAGAGGTAGGCAGTGAGAATTCGCTAGAGGCAGACGCCAGAAACAGTGAAGAGTGACTGCTCACAAGCCGCAAGGAGGAGACAGATCTATAAAAAGTAGACAGAAGAACTATAAAAGCTCAGCAGCCTAGGGCTTTGGAGGGTTAGGACAAATCGTTCTGCCTGCTTCATGGAGTGAGGCTATAATACAGCCCAGTACAGCAACTGATGTTCTTAATGATATACCTGGCTCCCTAAACAACAGCACACTTGGATTAGGGCTTTTAGCAAGTATAGCTGTTACAAGGGGTAGGACGGAAGAAAAAGGGCAGTTTTAAAAAAGGGAAGGGCATGGCAGTCACTGGCTGAATATGTCACCCCCACCCCCATGCTCACTCCTGCATGGGGAATAGAATAGATTATCTATCGGCTCTTTTTAAAAATTGGTCATTCCCCCATTCTCAGGGCAATGGTATCCAGATCTCATTTTAAGAGAACTATGCTCCCCATTCTTAGACATATAACTTGGGTGAGATTGATACCACCCCTTCTCCAGGGGTGGGCGTTATGGCTTAAGCCAATCTAAACATGCCATCTACCCTTCTGACCTCGGTTCAGAGAGGAGCATGAATCTAAACTGGCATTGCCATGATGCAAGGGGATGTTTGCTGGGGGCTTCTGAGAAAAAAGTTACTTCCTCCCTCACCCCCCTGGGGTAGTGTCTCCCAAGAATGTGGTCTAGAACTGATGTAGCCATTCCACTCTTGTGAAGGGGGAGCCTGGAGCTTACACATAAGGCAGAGGGGACAAATGGAGAGAAGTTGAATTCTTATAACATCATTTGGGCAGCTGGATCAAACCTCACCTGCAGCTGTAGAGGGTTTTAATTTATATATGTCAATGGACTCCTCTTTCTGATTAAGCTAATTTGAACCGATGTGGGGCTACTTACAATGAAATGATGCCTAACTGACATAAGAGGTGGCACCTGACCAGAATCTTGAACAAGGATAGAATTGTGACTAGAAACAAATGCATTGAAGGGTATTCCAACAGTAATAACAACAGCACTAACAATCAACCACAGCAAAATGTATCAAGTGGATTAGTATGTTCCTGAAGCTCTGCCTAGTGCTTGATCTAATCCTCGGGAAAACCACAGGAGGTTGGTGCTGTGATTATCTCATTTCAGACGCAGTGGCTGAAGCTCAGAGAAATTAATTGACTTAAAGTCACACAGCCGGGAAGTGAGCTGAACAGGTCTGCCAGCTGCCC
>CAUYRB010092672.1:0-5000 GCA_963574695.1 Propithecus perrieri
AGGAGGGGACGGGTATTTTCATACACAAAGAGTGCAATGCGCACCACCCGAAGGATGGACATACTTGAAACTCGGACTTAGGGGGGGGGAAGGGAAACATAATTAACCAAAACACATTAACCCCCATAAAATGATGAAAAAAAAAAAAAAAAAAAAAAAAAAAAATAAACAGTGTAATTCTCCACAACCTCAAATTAAAAAAGAAAAGCAAATGATTATCACAAAAGACATGGAAAAATACAAAATGCATTTTTGACAAAAATTCTCAGCAAATTAGGAATAAAAAGAAATTTCTTCAATCTTATAAAGAGTGTCCAAAAATCATACAATGTGGAAATTGTGAATTATTTTATTTTAATATAAATAATACATTAATAATAATATAGGAAAAAGGAAACATATCCAGTCTCACCCACATTGTCAATAAATCCTGAAGCTTCTAACCATTTTAATAAGGTAACAAAAATAAAGGAATGCATGCAGATTGGAAAGGGGGAAGTAAAACTATATTTGGAGACAAAAGGGTTTCATAAATTACTTGTAACCAGAATATAAAAATAAATACCCGGCCAGGCGCATGTTTCACACCTGTAATCCCAGCACTTTAAGAGGCAAAACAGGAGGATTGCTTCAGGAGGATTGTTTCAGTCCAGAAACAATCTGTTTTAAGACCAGCCTGGTCTACATAACAAGACCCTGTCTCTACAAAAGATAACTTAAACAAAATAGCCAGGCGTGGAGGCACATGCCTGTAGTCCCACCTACTGGGGAGGCTGAAACAGGAGGATCACTTAAGCGTAAGAGTCTGAGGTTGCAGTAAGCTATGGTTGCACCACTGCACTCTAGCCTAGGTGACAGAAGGAGCCTGTCTCTAAAAACTAACAAATAAATGAATAAATATTTCAAGACTCAATAAAAAAAAATACAAATAAAAAGAAAATGGAGAACTACTTGAACAGACTCTGCCAAATATACAAATAAACGCATTAAAAGAAATTGATCATTATCAATTAGTAGGAAAATACAAAATAAAATCTCATTTAGTTAACACTGAATACTTATTTGAATGACTTAAATTAAAGACTGACCATACCAAGTGTTGCTGAGGATATGGGGGCCCTGGAACCGGCATACACAGTTAGTACAAATGTAAAATGATACAACCACCTTGAAAACTGTTAAGATTTGGTAAAAGTTAAATGTACAACTATTGTATGTTATAGCCATTCCACCCCAAGGTGTTTATCCAAGAGAAATGAAAGCATTTCCATAGAAAGACTTGTATATGATAGCTAATAAAAGCTTAATAAGCAGTGACCAAACATTGGAAATAACTCAGGTATTCATCAACAGGCTACTACATACATTGTGTTATATTTATATGATGGGATGCAATTTAAAATGATAAATGAATTTTTGATACATACTACAACATGAATTAATCTCAAAATAATTATGCTGAATCCAATAAGCCAGACAAAAATGAGTGCATATTGCATTATTCCAGGTACATAAAATTCTGTAAATTAAAATATAGTAAATGGAATCAGAACAGTTGTTATCTGTGAATGGGAAGTTGATTTGAGAAGGGAAGGATTACAAAGGGCAGGAGGATAATTTTGACAGTGATATGTATGTTAATTATCTAATGCGATAGTTTCATATGTGTTACATATGTCAAAGCTTAATAATTGCATACTTTAAATATGTACAATATATTACATGTCAATTATACCTCTATAAAACTTAACTAATACAGTCTGTGAAGTTAGATAGACCTAAATTCAAGTCTTCACTTCTTAAACAAACTGCATGTTAGCCGTATTTAGTTTTCTGCAAAACACAATTATATTTTCCTCATGAGGATTTTTTAAAACTACATGATACAGTCTCTTTAAATATATGGCAGGGAGAATGACACATATTATTTTTTGATATAATATCTATTATTATTGCACTATTATCCCATCCTATCCACATACTTCATTGTCCAAATATAAGCACATCTCCTAGATTTCTTTAGGATTTATTCCAAGTCTTTGACTAAAACAAAATAAAAGAAGACTTGTTATAATCAGATAATCAGAAAAAATAGCATGGAATTCTGGGCAATGAATTTGCAATGAAGCATGCATGTGCCATGAATTAAAAATAATGCTAATGTAATAAATTACTAAGTATTAAGTATATACTATTTCCTGTAACATATTTTTTTTCTATTGTTTCATTTTTTTCTGAAGGAAACTATAATATTAGTCTGATTATCCACATTTTATGATGAGGATACTGTGGCTCACAGAGATTAAATATGTGGTCACTTACAGCTGATTAGAAAGTGCGAGACCTATAACTATTGTACAAAATAATCAAATACCTGATTAGGGAGGTCAAGTTAAATAAATTATGGTAAATTTATAAAATAGAATACACAGCCGACATTAAAATTCTAATATCGATGATATTAGATGATTCTTTAGTGATTACTTGCCACTTGAAAGTTTTTAATGCTAAGTGCTGCTTTACATCCATTTCTGTAATAAACTTGAGTGGATTCACAGAAAAACGGGAGCCAGATGGTAAGGAATAAATTCAGTACAGAAGCAGTATGAACACAATGCTTTTATCATTCTCTAGTGAATATGTGTTTGCTTACATATATAATTTTGTTAAAATACTAGCTAAAATAAAACAATGTTGTTTCTAAATGGTGAAATTATCAGTAATTTCTGTGTTGTGGCTTCTACTGAATTTTTTATGATGATCATACATAACATTTTAAACTAGAATGTGTCCATTCTGCTATAAAAACATACTATTAACTAGGTAGCTTATAAACCACAGAAATTTACAATATTTCTCACAATTTTGAAGACTGGAAATGTGAAGATCAAAGCAAATTTGGTGAATGATGAGGGCCCACAATCCGGCTTATAGAGGGAACTCTCTTGCTATGTTTCTCAGATAATGGAAGGCAAGAACTCTGGTCTTTTCAGCCCCTTATAAGGGCACTAATTCTGCCCTCATAATCTAACACCTCCCAAAGCCCAACCCCTACTAATACTATTACATTAAGGATTAGGTTTCAACATGTAAATCTGAGGGATGGAGAGCACAACATTCAGATCATATCTGAATGTATAAGCTATTCATGTATGGAAAAAATCATACTGTTCCTATATATATTTTAATATTTGCTGGTACTTTACTGAGAAAAAAGTGTGAAAAATAAACATGCATTTTCTTCTAAGTAAATGTTGTAGGATCTAAACAAGTAGGGAAGCAATATTAAATTACAAGAATAATTTTGCAAACTATATAGAGTAAAACTTTGAGTTCTGATGTAGGTCATTATAAATTGGAATCTAGACATTCCCTATGTATTTTAGCATCTTTGGTATAGATCACTCAGCAAAACATTTGAAAAATAGCAATAGATACAGTTTTTAATTTCATGGCAGGGAGTACGAAGATTGAATTAATTCAGATACTCTGGAAGTACAACTTTTCCTATGCAACCATTATCACAGGGAATCTCATGAGTATAATGTTCTCTGTGCCCCCTCCTTTTACCTAATTTCTTAAATGTCATATATACTTTTACAATTGAGGCATCTAAAACTCCTGCTCTGAATTTAACAGTATGTTTTTAATTCTCAACAGCAGGAAAGTTTTTTTTTGTTTTGTTTTGTTTTTCCAAAGTAGTAGGTCTCAGCAGTGAGCTTAAAATATTCAGTAAACCATTCTGTAAACAAATGTGCTGTCATTCAGGCTTTATTGTTCCTTTTATACTGCACAGAGTAGATTTAACGTAATTTTTAAGGACCCCAGGATTTTTGGAAAAGTAAATGAACGTTGACTTCAACTTAAAGTCACCAGGTGCATTAGACCTTAACAAGAGAGTCAGCCTGTCTTTTGAAGCTTTGAAGCCAGCATTAGTATCTCTTCTTTAGCTGTGAATGTCGTAGATGGCATCGTTTTCCAATAGAAGGTTGTTTTGTCTACATTGAAAATCTTATGTTTAGTGTACCCCCCTTTGTCAATTTTCTTAGCTAGATCTTCTGGATAGCTTGTTGCAGCTTCTCTATTAAAACTTGCGGTTTCTACTTGTACTTTTATGTGATTGACATGGCTTCTTTCCTTAAAGCTTATATGCTAACCACTGCGAGGTTCAAACTTTTCTGTAGCTTCCTTACAGCTCTCAGCCTTCATAGAATTGCAGACATTTAGCGCCCTTGCTCTGGATTAGGTTTTGGCTTAAGGCAATGTAGTGGCTAGTTTGATCTGTTATCCTGGCTGCTAAAACTTTCTCCAGGCTATTTTACTTTGTTATCATTCATGTGTCCTGTTTACTGGAGTAACACTTTTAATTTCCTTCAAGAACTTTTCCTTTGTATTCACAAGCAGGCTAACTGCACGGGGCAAGGGGCCTAGCATTGAGCCCATCTGTGCTTTTCACATGCCTTCCTTACTAAGCTTAATCATTTTTAGCTTTAGATTTCAAGTGAGAGATGTGCAACTCTTACTTTTACTTAAACACTTAGAAGCCATTGCAAGATTATTAATCGGCCTAATTTCAATATTGTGTGTCTCACCAAATAGGGAGGCTCAAGGAAAAGGAGAGAAAGAGTGGAATGGCCAGTCAGTGGAGCAGCCAGCACACACACTATATTTATCGTCTTATGTGGGTACAGCTCACGGTGCCCCAAAATAATTATTATAGTAACATCAGAAATGACTGATCACAGGTCACCATGAAAGATACAATAATAATTAAAGAGTATGAAATATTGTCAGCTTTACCGAAATGTTACACAGATACATGAAGTGAGAACATGCTGCTGAAAAAATGACACTAATAGAATTGCTCAATGCAGGCTTGTGACAAATCTTCAATTTGTAGAAAACACAATATCTGAGAAGAGTAATAAAGTGAAGCACAATAAAAAGAGTCCTGTAGATAGATCTATCTGTCATCTATCATCTATTAATTTTTATGGTTG
>CAUYRB010092672.1:7500-18091 GCA_963574695.1 Propithecus perrieri
TTAGTGTTGTCAGCTTGGCATTTGGTAGTGTTTGGCTTGTCCTAGATTTTGTCCATTCTAATAGGTACACAGTACTAGCTCACTCTTTCTTAAATTTGCATTTCCCTGATAATATATAATGTAGAGCTTTTTTTCATATTTTTATTTACCATCTCTATGTCTTCTTTGGTGAGTGATTTGTTAAAGTCTTTGGCCCACTTTTTAATTGGGTTGTTCATGTTTTTGTTTTAAGAGTTCATTGTATATTTTTTGAAAAATATCCCTTTATCTGATATGTATTTCGCAAATATTTTCTTCCGGTCTGTGGTGTTTATGTTCTCTTAATAGTGTCTTTTATAGACCAGAAACTTTTAATTTTAATAAGTCCAGCTTATCAATTTTTTATTTTATGCATCGTATCTTTGGTGTACCTAAAAAGTTATTCCCAAACCCAAGATCTTCTAGATATTCTCCTATTTTATCTTCTATGTGTCTTATAGTTTTGTGTTTTACATTTAGTTCTGTGATCCATTTTGATTTAATTTCAAGAGCATGCACGGTCTGTGCATTTCTTTGCAACTGGATGTCCAGTTCTTCTAGCTCTGTTTGTTGAAAAGACTCTCTTTTCCTCATTCTATTGCTTTGTTCCTTTGTCAAAGATCAAATGACAATATTTATATGGATTTGTTTCTGGACCCGCTATGTTCCATTGATCTATTTGTCTATTTTTCACCTATACCTCACTGTCTTAATTGCTATCGCTTTATAGTAGGTCTTGAAGTTAAGTAGTGTCAGTCCTCCAACTTTGTTCTTCTCCTTCAATATATTGTGTTGGCTACTCTGGGTCTTTTGCCTTTCCATATAAATTTTAGAATCAGTTTGTTGAAATTCACAGAATAACTTTCTGGGAATTTGATTGGGATTACATTGAGTGGGAAAAAATGATATTTTGATAATATTGAGCCTTCCCATCCATGGACATGGATTTTATCTACATTTAATTTAGTTATTATTTGATATATTTCATCAATTTTCTATTTTTCTCATGTATATATTGTATATATTTTTATTAATAGATTTGTATGTAGGTATTTCATATTTGGGGGCACAAATGTAAACGTGTTTTTACTTTGTTTCCACTTGTTCATTGCTAGCACAGAAGACACTGACTTATGTGTTTTACTATGCCCTGTAACTCTTAAATAATTGCTTATCAGTTCCAGGAATAATTTTTCGATTCTTTCAGGCTTTCTGTATAAACAATCCTGTCACCTGTGAACAAATACAAAGACAGTTTTATTTCTTCCTTCCCAATATTTATAACTTTTTTTCTTTTCTTGCCTTACTGCATTAACTTAGACTTCCCATACAATGTTGAAAAGTAGTGGTGAGAGGGAACAACCTTGCCTTGCTCTTGATCTTGGTAGAAATGCTTTGAGTTTCTCAATATTAAGTATATTAGCTGTAGGTTTTTGTAGAAATGCTTAATAAAATTGATGAACTTCCCTTCTATTTCTTATTTACTGAGAGTTTTTATCATGGATAAGCATTAGATTTTGTCAAATGCTTTTTCTGGTTCTGTTGATATGATCCTGTGATTCCTCATCTTTAGCATGTTAATGTAATGGATTTTCCAGCACTGAAACAGCTCTGCATAACTGGGATAAATCTCACTTGTTCATGGTATATTTTGTTTTACATAGTTAGGTTTAATTTCCTAATATTTTGTGGAGGACTTTTTTTTATCTATCTTCATGAGAGATATTGATTAGTATTTTTTCCTTTCTTGTAATGTCTTTGTCTTGTTTTAGTATGGAAATGACACATCTCATAGAATAAGTTGGAACATTTTGAACATTAAAACAATTAAAGAAAACTCTGTAATCCCAGAGCTACTGTTATTTAAGTGGATCGTTCTCTCAACTTATCGTAGAAATTTGTATCACAAGAAATCATTTGTTGATACATTGCTGATTATTTATGTCCTTATTTTTAGTAATAATTTTTACATCGTTAGTTTTCATTAATAATACTAAGGTAAATGTGAAGAGAACTATGTTTTTAATATTTTAAAATGCCAGAATTATAAAAACCAAGTATATTTAAACTGTGAAAGAGCTTCATAAACCATGTGTTACATAAATTTTTAATTTTTATCATTAAACATGAGTTAATTTAATAAATGATCTATATCTCATGTAGTCACACCCAAATCATATTCTTAGCGCAAAATGTACAATTCATGAAGCTGGTTGGTACAACCAGTCCTATCCTAGAAAAATGTCCACAGGTTGACAAGTCAACTATTTTTCTGACCAATGGTCCTTCCAGGAAGAAATGAGACAGAAAAACAGATTAAGCAATAACATATTTTATTACCTATAGTGTCATCAAAAAAAGTCATATATCAAAACAATTTTATGTGCTATAATAGAACCTCAATCTCTCCTGAGGATATAATCAGAGATTAAACCTTGTAAACAGTACCTGCCTTTCTTACAGCATGACCTCATACTTCTCATTATAAATGCTTTAAATTGCATTCCCAGACTGTTCCCCAAGATCAAGATAACTAATTAATGTTCACTGTAATTATGATTTACTTCATTTGCATGCTCAATCCAATGTCATTAATGTCAGATAGATCACCATTGTCATAGCAACCAGAAGTACTACATATGTGACCTAAAGTCTTTATAATTAGGCCTTTGCTCTAGGTTATCTCAATATAATAGACAAATGAATGTAAAACATTGCACAGTTCTATCTCTGCTTTAAATAATTTTCTGGTTATCTATATAATTTCCCCAAATGAGGGTGTCCTAATTCCACATCTACTCTTAAATCAGGATATATATTTTTCCCATTTTGATGAAAACTCTCTCTAAATTACCCTTTATATGTAAACATTCATTTATTTCTCAATTGTTCTTAATGGATCAATGCATGAAATATACCTGAAGGAAAAATATATTATTTAAATATTATGTTAAAATGTGTCATTAATAATATTCATCTTTTATTTATTAAATGATGTTGGAGATAAACTGTTCATGATGAAATTTCTTTGAGCATAAAAATTAAAAGTAGACAAATTCTACAAAATAGGAAATGGCTTCAAAGTGAATGTTCAAAATTGGTTTTTCACTTTATGCTGGGATGAAAGCTGAGCATTGTAAAATAATTGATACTACCGATATGATGATACTGCAATTTCATTTTTCACAATGTTAAGTAGATTCCATGATAAAGAACAAACACAATTTTCAATAAAAATATTGGTCTATATGTGTCATATTTTATAATAAAAATATTAAAGTATTGAGTTTATTGTGATGATTTGGCTACTATAATAAATCGAAAACACTTGTTTTCAATATTTTTTATTATTATAACATTTAAAAATACACATTAAATATACTTATTAATTCTTATAATTATTATGATATTCCTGCTATTTTATTCAATCTAAGTATATATTTAATTTTAGATGCAATTCATTTCCTGCAAAATATAATTTTTACAATGTCATAATAAAATAAGATAACTCTGTCTTAAAATAATTTTGGTTTTAATAAAGTATGCAAGAATGCAAACAATATATTGTGCATACTTGACAAAGCTCTAAAACACGTTGATATAGCGATATATAAACTACTGAAATTCGTCTATATGATAGTGGTCCATTTGGCTTTACATAGTTTATTTAAAATGCTCTAGAAGTAGAAGTTTTATGATTTTATTCTTCTACAGTTATAAACCCTATTTGAAACTCTATTGAATGTGCTTATATATACTATATTCAAATGAATCATAATGGCACAAGAGAACGTACACACACCAATACTTCGGACTATATTTTAAATTGTAGTGAGTAAGGTAACCAATCTGTATAGGAGAATTTAATATTAAAATAATAGTGATAGGTTGAAAAAGAGATGAAAAAATCAACTCCAACTAATGTTATGCCATATATATACATATACTTATATACACATATTCATGTATACAAATTATATATAATGTATATGTGTGTGTGTATGTGTGTGTATGTATATACATATACAGCAGCATGATGTTTTATTAACAAACTGCTTGGGTTTGACCAACAGGCTCACCATTTCTCATCATTGTTGCATAGGGCAATTTACGGTTTTTTCCAGTTTACTTCATCTGTAAACCAAGGATAATAATGGTACCTATTATATAGCTACAATAAGAATAAATATGTGTATATATCACACTTAGAATAACGCGTGATGTTTTTTAAGTATTGTATAAGTATTTAATTTTATAAATTAGGCTAGAACCGAAGAACCTCAAGGATTAATTAATAATAAAATAAAATAAATAAATTATTCAGTAGAATGTGTAGTTTGTACATTCAGAATTGTTTTTTGTTAACTCTTTCAACAGTGAAGTATTTATTTAACTTTGTATTTTTTAATGTATTTTTCTTGATCTTCTATTTCAGGTTAAATATTATTACTTGACATTATCTTTGTTGCATATAGGTGAGTAAAAATTGAAAATGAATGACAGGCCATGAATACCTATAAAATTATATCCTAGTGGATGATTGTTTATAAAATTACAACCCTCCGGAATCAGTTCCAGCATTAAGTATTCAAAGACCTGTAAGCGCTAAATTAAGATTAATTAATCAAAACTCACCATGAGAAACTGTGGCATTCAGATGTGCTCTCTGCTTGAGCTCAGGCTGGACAATCTGTTCACCTCAAATCGGTTTCTGAAACATTGCAACTTATATTTCTGTTCTTCTGTATTCCCACCTTTATCAATATTTACTGCTTCTTGAAATAGTTGAGACTATTAAGGAAAATATAAGTCAGATTGTAGCTAAAAGAGGCTGCTGGATTGAGGAAATCGTTTTACAAAAGGACAGTCTATACATTTTTCATAATTTTGCCAATCTTTCAAATTCGTTTTCTCCTAAAGCAATATAGATATGCTAATATTGTAAAATGTACGTAGCATACTAGTAGTGATAGAGTTTGCTTGTGGAATTATTATGTTGTATAATATTGTATGCAGCTTGTTTTATGCCTAAATTGAATTTGACAGTTTCATCTATTAATGTCTTGTTCATAGATATTATTTATATGATTTTAAATTTTACTTTGACCCTATACAAGTTGATGACGTGTCAAGTAGCAGCTGTGTCTCTGAGGGGTGCAATGATACACCACATATGAATCACTCCCCTATAAAAGAATAATTGCAGGTCAACACAACCACATTTGTATTGAAAATGTCAGCCACAGAAATTCTTTTCATATGGTGAAAGTTCTCATTAGTGTCATTTTAACTTTACTAAATAAATTTCTGATTTGAAACTTTAAAAAGTTATATGACATGTTGTATTATGAAAAAAAACTATGGTAAATTCTCTTTAAACAATTTTTAAAATTTCAAGAAAATATGCATAAGACAGATTTTCTTGAATATTTGGTCACAAAAATGATATGATTACTGATTATGTGTGTGTGTGATTTAAATTCTTATCTGAGAAGCAAAAATTCTGGAAGAGAAGAACTTGATCGATATAGTACCTTGCCAGAAAACGTTGCAGATATGATTTTCCGAGTCTTATTCTGTTCGTAACTTGTTCTCTGAAACTACAAGCAAATATTCTAACATTTCCATGGTTTAAATGAACCACTATTTCAGTTCTATTACCTGCAAAATAGAGGTAATGTTTCTTACTGTGTTCCATAGGAACAAAACATAAAATCTCTACTCAATGAATTTTCAATATTTTAAAACCCAAATTATTAATACTACCTGCAAAATCCAATAATAAAAAAATAAAAATGGTGTAAATGCCTTTGTATGTCCTGGTTTGGATGTAGTGTTCCATTAACTTAAAAAATAATGTAAATATTTATGTAATGCAGTAACATTGATAAAATATAACATAACTGGTATTAAACATTAAGATTTTTCTGTGTTTGCTAAACCATTATAATAGTCTCCCATATTTTTCTTTGGTATCATCATTTTTAGTGGTATTATTTGAATATCATCTTGCTTTTCTCCTATTTTTATCACACTTTGAAAGTACGTTTATTTTATCAAAATAATTTAGAAGTCTTTATGCATGGCAAAAATCCCTTCATCAGCATATGAAGAGTTACAAGATAAATATTAGTATCCCTTATGCTGCCTTCTAAGTAAGTCTGTTATGCTCTAGCTTCTGATTGTATCTTCAATCCATTTTCTTCACCACTTAATACCCATTTATCACTAAAAATAATACTCAAGGAATTTTGAGATCTGTATGCCTCTCCGTATCAACCATCCTGTTTCAATGTCTTCGCGATTAAAATTCCTTCTTCACAAATTCCCACATACACTTTATAGCCTTTGGATACTCCTGATATATTTCAAAAATAAAATTAAATGTGCCATTTTTTAAAGGACATCGTTTCCCCAAATTCCATACAGTTTTGCTGGACTAAGTTTGCTTTTGAAAGATTTTCTAATGTCAGTGCATTAAAAAAAATAATGTGCAAAATGAAAATATCATAGTAATATCTACATCTTGGGTTATATATTTTATTTGGATGTGATTCTAAAGTTGCCAGGCATATTTTAAGGGTTCAATATATGTTAGCTATTATTATTTTATTGCTAATATTTAGTTTCATGTATTTATTTATATTAACTTGTGGCTACATGAAAAAAAATCAATGATGCTGTTAAGAGAAATTCTAATAAGGAGATAACACTTGGTATGTAGTAAAACACTATTATAAGTCAATTTAAATAAAGGAGAGTTCATGATATAAAGTAATTGCCTGAGGAGATAGGCAATAAAAGAGATAGTTAGGCCTCTCTATATTAAAAAAGAAAAGGAATTTAGAAGCAGGTTAGAGTAGAGAAAAGAGGAGGAGAATAGTGGATTGGCTTAGCATCATGGCAAGGTGGCTGCAGTACTTTTGAGAACTGAGATGTCTAAAACTCAAAATTATTGACTATGTTGCTATGGAAATCCCCTGTGTCTCACCCCCAAAACAACTTAAAGATATGTGGCATAGGTAGGGGCAGGTAAATGATTTTGTTCTTTTTAGTTTGGTTATTTTGGAGGATTTGTCTATATTAATTATGAAGAGGACCTGAGATCCAACCTCCATTCTATGCCAAATGAGAAACAAAAGACCAAAGTATGGATTGGAGCATATACGTTACGACAGGGTGAAAAAGAAAAGCCAGAGATGCTCATGATGTAATTTAAGCCTTCAAGTATCTGGAGAAACCTTGCACAGAATATGAATAGGATTAATTTAAATCACATCTAGATTTCAATTGTCGGAGAAACCCCAGCTAAAATCTGGATTATATTTACATATAACACAATGGACTAAAAGAATGCTTTACGTGTCTGTCTCCTCCATTAAACTACCTGATTTTGAAAAAAAGGGCTGAAAGCCCTTTAATATCTACATCATTAACGACTAACATAGAATCCGGTGGTCATTCACAAACAAGTGTTTTGAATTTAATCCTATATATTATCAAACTCAGGAATAATGATATGGCCATAGTCCTATAACTAGTTTTCATTCTTTACTCTGAATTTCCTCATAAATTCACTGCCTACTTTTACCCCTGCCAAATCCTGTTTATCTTGAAATATTGCTGATATATAGCAAAGTTTGCATTCAGTTTTATTCTTTGTGTATAGATGGCATCATTTTAAAAACATAGAGCCTTTTTATCTTTGTATGTAGGTAAATTACTAGAAAGACAGTACAGAAAAGAAAATTTCTTTTTGAATTTTTTTTATTTCAAAATATTAAGGGGGTACAAATGTTTTAGGTTACATGGTTCATTTTTGTAATGTCTGAGACCCAGCTATAGGTGTGCCTGTCACCCAAATAGTGTTCATAGTACCCATTAGCTTCATTTATTTCCCTCCCCTCCCCTCTTTCCCCCTGGTTGGTTTCCACTCGAAGAAAAAAAAAAAAAAGAAAATTCCATAGGATTTGATACATGGATTCCTTTATGATAAAATGATGGCAATTCATAATGAAGTATAGCATTGTCTCTACGGACTTATGAATGTATATTTTCAACTACAAATATTAAAAATAAGTTTCTTGAAAAGAAGATTATTTCATGCATCTTCAACAATGCATACCATATGGTTAATCAAAGTTAAACTATGAAAAGCACTGTTTTGAATATGAAAAAGTTTATATGGTTGTGGTTTTGTAATTTTTTTGTTTTGATTTTTATAGTGTTGTCACAGTACCCATCCCTCTTTTACAGAAAAGTCGATTCCAAATTATAAAAATATGCATAGTTTATGCTACTATGAAAATATTTTGCTATAGAAAGTACAATATTAGCATAGCAAATTCTTCTGCCAATGCCCAATGTCAACATGCTTGATTTCTTATAGAAAAAATATATATCAATAACTTATCAATATTGAAAATAATGACACATTCTAGTTCTGGACATGTTGAAATCATTACTTTGGGAACAATTTTTTGATTTCCTGTTATTTTAATTTTATAAATTCTAAATTTATATTATGGACAAATAATAATGTCCAGTTACTAGGTCTCTGGCTGTATTCATCATTGAGTTATATTCTCTGTTGCATGGAAATCTCTAATTTGGTGGTCACCCATTCCAGATTTCTGCTATCCTCTTCTTTAAGCAGTAAAATCTCATCTATGAGCTTGCTGCAAAAGTATCATCCTGAAACTTCATTTCATTTCATTTCTTGAGCAGATAGAAATTTCTATATATTGTGTCATATACTACCAATTTTTATGTATAATTTGGCTTGAATATATCCCTATATAAATTCACTAAAAGGTAGGATGAGTTCTACAAAAATGCATGATATAGGGATGATTTATTGGTGTATGCAGTTATATGTTTAAAATAATTTCTCTATGAAATTTTACTTCTAACACTTTGTGTGTTTGATAGAAAATCTATTGTCGGGTTGATGGTTATGGATATATGATTCAAATGTTTTACAATTAATTTTGTAATATTAAATGTATTCCTCATTTCATTTTAGGTTTACAAAATTTGTGAAGATATTACAGAGAGTTCCTATGTACCACACATCCAGTTTCCCCTATTATTAACATATTATATCAGCATGGTGAATTTGTTACAATTAATGAATCAGTAGTGATGCATGATTGTTAATTTCATTAGTTGTACCTAATGTGCTTTTTCTGTTCCAGGATACAATACAGGATACCACATTACATTTCGTTGTCAGGTCCCCTTAAGCCTCTCTTGGCAATGACTCTTTCTCATACTTCCCTTATTTTTGATAATTTTCATGGTTTTCAGGAGTACTGGTCAGGTATTTGTAGAATGCTTCTCAATTGAGATTTGTCAGATGCTCTTTTTATGATTGAAATGAGGTTGTGGATTTTTGAGAGGAAGACCACAAAGTGTCATTATTTACACTTGGTATCAGGGATACATACTATCAACGTGATTTATTACTGTTGATGTTGACCTATCTGTGGATGAGATTGCCAAGTTTCTCCACTAGAAAATTATTCTCTTTCCTTCTTACCCCACTGCAATTTTTAGAAGGAAGTGATAACATGCAGCCAACCTTAAGACATGGGTGGTTATGTTCCACCTTTTAGAAGGCCAAATATCTCTATCTATAAATTATTTGGAATGATTCTACATGGAAAATTTGTCTATGCTCTTCCATTTAATTTTTTATTCCATCCTTTGTATATATCATCAGATCAGTATGGACTTATGGATATTTACTTTATACTTTTGGTTATAATCAAAAATACTTTTTGTTGTTGCTTACTTGCTTCAGCTTTGGCCTCTGGGAGCTCTGTCAGTTTGCTCTTTTGTGCCCTTAACACACCCCAACTTTTTTTTATCCTTTTTACTTTCTGGCACTGAAAAATGCCCCAGGCCCATCGTGTATATTTCTTGCTCCACTTCTACAAACAGGCATTTTTCCAAGGATCCCAGGTTCCTTTTATTAGAGAAAAAGTATTAGAAACCAGTATTGGGGTGCTAAAATTGTGTGTGTATGTGTGAGTGAGAGCATGTGTTCTCTAAAAGCTTTGATAGTCTTTAATTTTGCCACCCTATATTCTGGGGCAAATATAAGTCTTTTTCATTCATACTCCTAATAATACATAGCAATTTTGCTCTGGAGGCTTATATAAGTTTTTATCTTTGGAAGGTTTTTTTTTTTTTTTTCATTTTCAATTTATCTTATTTCACTGCTCCTTACTATTGTATCCTTTTTATGTCTTTGTGAATGTGATGTCTCCTCAATTTTCTTGAAAAAAATAATTTTCATTCTCTTTGTTTAAGTATCTCTATTTCGTCTGACTCTTTAAACTGATCTCTTCGCTTTATTCTACTAGGTTTTGCTCATTTATTTTTCCATTTATATTTAAGAAAAAAAAGACTGTTTACATCTTCTACAATTTCTTTTTTAGTGTTTCGTAGTTCTCCCTGTATAAGTCTCTTACATCTTTCGTTAAATATATTCCTAGATATTTAATTTTCTTTGAGGCTATTGTAAAAGGAATTGCGTTTTTGATTTGATCTTCTGCTTGACTGTTGT
>CAUYRB010092673.1:0-19359 GCA_963574695.1 Propithecus perrieri
TGAACTTGCAAGACACTATGCTAAGCCAGGCACAGAAAGACAAATGCTGCATAATTTTACTTACGCGTGGAATCTAAAAAAGTTGGAATCACAGAAAAGAGTAGATTAGTGGTTTCCAGGGGCTAGGGTGTGGGTGAAACAGATGTTGATCAAAAAGTACAAAAAGTTTCAGTTATGCAAAATAAATATGTTCTGGAGATCTAATGTACAGCCTGGTGTCTATAGTTAATAATGCGCTGTATATTTGAAATTTGCTAGGAGAATAGATATTAAATGTTCTCACTACACACACACAAACACACAAAAAGGTAACTATGAAGTGATGGATATGCTAATTAGATAGATAGTGGTAATCATGTCACAATATATACATGTATAAAAACATCACGCTCTACACCTTAAATATATACAATTTTTTAGGTCACTTATACCTCAATAAATTTGGGTAAAGGGGCTTACCTGTCAGCACAGTAAACAAATGTGAAACATCTCAAAGACCCCCTAGGTACTAATTACTTTGACACTGAACAACTTGTTTATTTTTATAACAATTCTTTGATTTAGCTGTTATCATCTTAGTTTTACAGGCAAAGAAATAGAAGTTCAAGTGCTTGAATTATAGCCAAAGAAACCACAACTAGCAAGAGGATTTGAACATGTATCTACTGACTTCAAGTCCTATATTTTCTATAGATTATAGCTAATTCCATATGTTGAATAAGAAAATACAGAAAAGGGTAACTGAAAAGTTACCTTGCTACAAGCAAAAAGTAATCTTTGATCTGGATTCTTGAGACAATTATAATTTATAAGAAACAGTGGCTGTGTCAGACATGACAATTTTTTAATAATAATATTTTATTTAATCTTCATAACAATTTGAAAAGTCAGATTTTGTTTATTGTTGTTTTTGTTTTGTTTTTAATATAAAAGGAAATAGACTCTTAGAGAACACTTACTAGAGGCAGTCTAGAATTAGAATTGGGTTTAGGTTCCAGGCTCCCAAGCCCATGGTCTTTCCATTATGAATAATTTGCACAAAAAATGAAGGCAACACATACAGAGAGGTCGGCATAAAAGAACAAAGTGAGTCATGAAAGTACTGCTGTAATCAAGGAATGTGAAGAGTTTTACTGGATGGACCACAGAGATTTGTGGCATAAGGGATGCAAAAAAATTGTAAACCTGGAATTAGAAAATCCAAAGATTTTAACCTTTGCTTTTTCACTAGATATGTATTAAATATCTGCTTTTTTGATGTTCAAGTTTCTTATTTATTAGTATATTTCCAGTGCTTGATCTCTTCGAGTACTGGAAATATAAATGTGAAAAAGAAAATATGGCCCTTTGTTTCTTGAAACTTACTTTCTATTTAAAGGAACAACATTAATTGTAAGTAAAGACACCCATGGTCAGAATAATTACAGATTGTGCTAAGGATCATGAAAGAGCAGATAAAGTGAGGGCAGGGGTGAGAAAATACCTCTATAGGATTGCAGGAAGAATTTTCTGGCTTGGATGATGGACTTTATTTCAAGTACATATTAATTTCCTACTGCTGCTTGAAAATATGTATCCTAAACCCAGTGCTTAAAACAACATAAATTTTTCATCTGGCAATTCTGGAGGTCACATATATAAAGTGGGTGGTCAGGAATGCACTCCTTCTAGAAGCTCCAGAGGGGAATGTGTTTTGTTGTCTTTCCAGCTCCTGAAGGCTGACTGCAATCCGTGGTCCATGGTGCCTTCCACTATCTTCAAAGGCATCAGTGGAGCATATCCAAATCTCTCCCTCTCTGACCTCTGCTGCCGTCATCACATCTTCGTCTCTGACAGTGACACTCTGGACTCCCTCTTGTAAAGACCAGTTGATTATACTGAACTGGGGAGAGGAGATTGTGGAGCTTAGTAATGAAAATATGGAAACGACATCCAAAGGCACTGAGACTGCAAAGAGCTTGGCAGTTTTCATAATTTGAGAGATTACTGTTAGTACAGTGCTCCAGGTGTGAAGGGAAAGTGTTACAAATGAGATATCATAACTTCAAAGAAAGACACACTACAGGGACTGGATTTTCTCAATTACAGAAAAATGGACTTAGATTATGTGGTCTCTCATGTCACTTTTAAGTCTTGGTTTCAATGATTTCATAAAATTATGAGAGGAACAGAAAACCCTCTGGGCTCCTCTGGGGTATAACAAATGTGGCAAGAAGAAGGATGAGATATTTTAAGAGTAGTCATGACATTTATAAGGAATATAGTTTTATCAGAATTTTAATTTTTGAAAATGCTCTAGGAATTGGCAAGTCTCCAGTTTTGATAAAAATTCTGGATATTCATCTTAACAATTAGATCATTGTAATATATAGTTTATGAGTTTTGCATCTATAGGATATGCTGGGAGTTCAACATGTCTTGGCATACATAGTTTTCACAATTATGAAGTAGGCATTAATATCCGTATTTAACCAATAAAGAACTTGGATTCAGAGAAGTAGCTATTTCTTGACTCCCATCAAAGTGTTCCACGCTACATTTTTGTCATTTTTTTCTACTCTATAGGACTCTTTTGGCAGAAAATGGCTGATTCAAAATGCATCAGATTCCAGCAAGAACTTCATTCAAATCAAAGTTAGATATTTTCCTTTGTATTTTCCTTTATGTCTCACATAGAAGGAAGGTTAGGTTTTGTAATTCTAGGAAGCTGACTTCCTATGATTAGTGAACTCACGTTCTAGTCCACAGTGTGCTTATGAGTAACTGAGTAGTGTTGGGAATAGCGGAGTATGATGGAAAGCTCAAGGCTGCATGCTAACAGGATGTTGTTGTGGTCAGTGACTACCTGGATAAAGCAGATGATATGCAGCAAGTGTAAGGGACACAGACGGAGACCACACCTGCTTTTTGAAATCTGAGTACCTGTGGACAGCTCTCGAAGGTTCTGTGTCTTCACGTGTTAAATAGGGATAACATCTGCCTTAAAGGATTATATGTATTGAACAAGACTTAAAAATATGAAGCCCCTGGCACATAGTAGATACCTAGTAAGCACATAGTATGTGTTAACCTCCTCTCTCCCTCCCGCCCCTGCAAAGATGGAATAACTATAGATCAAAAAGTTATTCTTTGTTCCAATTATCCTGAGTTTTTGAAGTTTCCCAAAAACCTGATGCTCCGTTTTATCTGGAACCTGGTACATGAGTTTCTCTCTTTGCATATTATCTTTCTTCTATTCTTTGCCTGCTGTATCCATCTTATTTCCCCAGGCTCATCCGAAATAATATTTCTATGGAGCAGCTCTCCCTGACTCATTCTGTAGCAAGATAGCCGTTGGGTTCGCCTCACACCTGCAACTTCCCTCAGCTTTGCTCTAGTCACATTGAATTTTAACATCTCTAACCCAGGCTTCCATGTGAGTGCCTTGCACAGCACCCGTTGTGTTCTGGTCCCTCGTGCTCAGTGCAATGCCTGGTACTCGTGACCCAGCCAGTAGTCTGAAAGGACATGACCTCTGCTTTCAGAGAGCTTATAAACTATAGGGGAGATAGGTAAAAAACAAACACTAACCCTTGTTGGATGGGGATATATATATAATTTTATATATATATATATATATATATATAATTTAAATGCAACATAAACACAATGCTATAAGAACACAGGGGAGAAGGATTTATTCTGACAGGAGGAAAACTGCCCCCAGAAGACTCGATATATGGATGTAGGTTTAAGATGCGCAAAGATAAAGCAAAGTCCAACCACATGAGAACAACAGAAGATGAAGTCTTAGATACATAAACAAAGAAACAAAAACATGGCAGCATATGTGGAAGATAAAGGCACAAGTGTAGCTGAAAGTCAGCTGTTTGTGCAATTGGCGAGAATGGCAGGAGATGCAACTGGGAACCTGAAGTTGAGCAGATTAGGGCTGCTTTTTTCTTACCTGCCAAGTGAGTGAAGGGAACACTGGCATAAGAACTGATGACCTGGGTCCTGTTCCTCTTCTCTCTCCCTCTCTCTCCCTCCTTGTGTCTTGCTCCCTGTCTCTCTCTCTCTCTCTCTCTCTCTGTCAATCTGTCTCTCTCTCTCTCTCTCTCAGTCTCTCTTTCTCATTCTGTATTTTCTCTCCATGTCTGAATCTCTCTCTCTCCTTCATCACTTTGCAGGCAAGGAGGATAGAAAGAAGATGGTGTTAGGTGGAGGAGGTTGGTGAGACTGAAGTCCCTCTTTTTAGCTCATAAATTTTATCTTCCAAAACCTATCTTACTGAGCAACTGCTGAATGTTTTTCAGCCCAGAGATTATAAAAAGACCTCCAACGGGGCCTTCGTCTGATCCTTGTCACTTCCTGGAGTAGAAACTAAAACCCCAACCCCTACTTATATGAAGTTTTAGAGGAGAAGATTGGAATCCAACACTCAGAAATGAACAAGTTAAACTCTTTTGCTGCTGAGTCAACCAGGAGCCAAACTTACTTTGTAGCTAACACTTCATAATAGTTATGTGCTCAATAAATGTCCACCCCGAATATGGATTTCACAAAAATGCAACACTATAGCCACCCCAAGGGTTTATGATCCATAATTCATTTTAGAAAATGGCTTGATTCACTTGAAGCAGTAAAATCTGAGAACTTCATGGCTCATAATAATGTCAGGGGGAGCAATCTCCCATGCTAAGTGTGTGCAGAGAATTAAAGCCATACTGTCTAAACACTGCACCAATTTCATCCCCACACAAATCAGGCGGGGCCCGCCCCAAACACTCTGATGAGTAATGATCAAGGCCAATTCATATTTTATCATCTGAAGACCAGGCAATGTGCTGAGATAGGTCTCCCATGGGAAATGAGCCACCCAAAAAAGGTGGATTATCGTCCTAGGACTTGAATTTTTTTACTTTGTGACATTAATTGAGTTCCCATTTGGCCTCAATCTATTTTCCAGTCTCAATTTTAGAGGCTTCCATCCTACCCCCACATCCTTTGTTTCCCTAACAAAAGAGTTTCTCAGATTTCTAAGAATAAAATGTGTTTCTTCTCATCTCTGAGCATTTACACAGATAGGCAGTCTTATCTAACGACTGTCTATTCATTCTATAAACCCAATGTCACTTCCTCCAGAAACACTGAAAATGTTATAATTATTTGTCCCTTGGGGACAGGGGCTGTTTATTAAGCTAATTGACTCATAATAGTTGCTCATTTATATTTGTTTGTTTATATTCTGGCCTTATTTAATGCACTTTAAATGTTAGATACATAGGTAATATAATTTTTTAGCAGTTATGATTTTAATTGAACAACACATTTGAAAGATTCAAAAGAAGAAGAGAGAAAAAATAAGGCATTTAACCAGTAGTGGAAAGGGCATAACCAAACTCTGTCTTTTTGGCAGAATACCTGACTCAGTCATATATGCAGCCATACCATATGCAGCTATTTTGCATCCTTTCCTAAGGATAAAATAAGGTCATGTTGCAACGTGCTTTATTGTTCCTGGCGCATTTTTAGGGCATCCACTTGATGACATTAATTTGCATATTGTATTATTGCTATCACTGCCAGTATATAGGCACCTACCTTACACTTCAAAATTTTACATCTTCTTTTCACAAAAACATTACAAAGTAAATAATATTATCTTTAATTTACATGTAAGAAAATAGAGACTTATAGTTTTTAAAACCCTTGCAAAGGTCACCCTGTTACATAAGCAGTATTCAAACCTCATTTACTTTTATTATTTTTCACTGAAATGTCCTTTTGTCATTTCTCCCAGCTCACACTGCCTTGTCAGTTAAAGAAGAGTTTGGACTGAATATCTGATCTTTGGGGAGAGTTAGAGTCTGGAGTTCTATTATGCTATTTATTGTCTTCCCAGGTAAAGAAATGTAGCCAAGGAGCATTGGCTGGTCTTTAGACAATTGCTCCCTCCAGGGCACAGGGCTTTTGTTAAAGAGCTCACTTGCACAGCAGGACACCTATCTGCTTTTGGTTTTGATTGGACTAATTATTCATGAAATGATTCATCATGAAAATAATGATAATTTGTTAGGATTCTTAAAATAAAGAAAAACAAAATGTCAAGCTTTGGCAACTGCAATTCCCAAGGTTGCCATCTTGGTGGTGCTCCTGTGGCACCTTTGGATGGGATAAAAACTAGACTCGCCATTTGGTCAGATATTTTTTTCACAATGGGAGAGGGATCGGATGAGTTCTTCAACAAATATTTAGTGAGCACCTGCTAAGTAAAGCATATGGAATGCATGATGGATGATCCTAAGAAATATAATGCAAATCCCTTGCCCTCAAAGACTTGAAACGCCTGGGACTTTCAAACACTGCCGAAGGGAGTGTAATTTGTTACACTCACTTTGGGAAATTGTCAGTAACTACTAAATTTAAGCATGCATCTGCCCTCTGGCTCAGCAACTGCACTCTTAGATATATACCTAAAAGCAATGAATGCATATGGCCCCCAGAAGACTTGAACAAGACTGTCTAAAGCAGCTGTATTTATAACAACCAAAAACAGGGGGGAAATCTATCAACAGGAGAATTGGTGGATAAATTGTGATCTGTTTGCATAGAGTAATAATAGCCAGAAACAAATAAACAAACACAAAACTCTACTGCTACGTGTATCAACATGGATAAATTTCACAGACTCAATATTGGGTAAAGGAAGAGAGACATTAAGGAAAACATATTGTATGATTCTATTTATATAAAGTGCAAAGAAAAGTAAAACTAATCTGAGAGAAGTCAGTATAATAATTACCACAGTGTTGTGAGGTATTAACCGGGAAGATGAACTAAGGAGATTTAAGGGGCACTGAAATTGTTCTTCTGTCTACTGACCTGGGAATTATGTAAGCGGTATTCAAACTTTATTTTATATATATATATATATATACACACACACACACACATATATGGAAATATATAATCAGTAGATACATTGAGCTGTACCCTTAACATATGAGCACTTTTTAATGTATGTTATGCCTCATTTAAAGACAAAAAGAAAAAAAAAAAAAAACAGCAAAAGCAAACAAAAAACACCTGAATCTCCAGTTGCTTACAAGGTCAAAAACCCTGAGATCTATTATAGTAATTGTCTAAGTATTTCATATATAATATCTTTGAAAACAAATTATGTGAGTAAATATTGTATGGCATTTGTTGTTTGTTTATTTAACCATTCAAAAGCATCTATAGAGATCTGCAACAGGTCCAACTAGCTCAAATGGCATGCCACAGTGACATTGGAAGCCTGATTGGGCAGTTACAAACAAAAGTCCTCAAAAGCACCAGAGAGGGTGGGCGGGCACAAATGTAATTGGGCTGTGATACAAGACCTTAGCTTTTAGGAGGAAAATACTGACCTTAGAGACATGGTGTGTTTTACTCAGCCTAGGAAAAATGGAAGTAAAAGCCTGTCTTCTGCCAACTGGGTGAATGCACTTATTTTGAAGCTCTAAGCCTGTAGATATTCTTGATTCAAGTGTACCTCATCATAAAAGGCAGCACTGGGGAGAGTGGCAGTGCCGGGGCTAGAGGGAGCTTTTGGACTCCTGGAATGGTGTCTGTGCTGAAGTCCTGGAATAAACTCCTGCTGCATGGTTGTGTGACTGTGGCCTATAAACCTGAACACTCTGAGCTCCACACTCTGTAGCTGTAGAATTGAGAACAAAAATGCCTACACGAATGTTTCTCAAGGCATAGAGCTATAAACCCAAACAAATTAATGTAATTTACATGAACTTTTACAAGTTGGTCCCAACTATTTTCTAACTTCATTTTCTGCCTGTGCTTCTCAATTATTTATTGAGGGCTCATTGTGTAGCAGACACTCTGCCAGATGCCAGTGACTGTGAAGAAGACAAGATGTAACTATAGTCTGGTGGGAGGTAGGTAGATCAAAAATAAGTAAACAAACCAAAAAATGATATAAAAGTGCTATGAAATTATAAAAATAAACAGCACTTGAGATTGAGGGCTAGAGGGGTAGCTGACAATATTTCAGATTGGATAGTTGAAGAAAGCCTTTCTAAGGAGGTGATGTTTGAGCTGAGCTCTTGTGTGGACATCTTTTGAGCTTCACCTCTCATCTTCTCTGTCTACCTTCTACTCTTGCTATAGCTTTAGCAATCAGCTCCGAAGAGCTGCAAACCAATGCTTCCTTGCCTCAGCTACGCTTTGCAACTCTTGCGTTCTGCTCAGAGCTTCTCTGAAGTTGCAATGTGAAATGCCTGTAGGAAACCATTAGGCCCTCACAGATGTACTAGCCAAGTAGGACAAGAGAATTAACACAGCACAGGCAACTCTTGACCATGGGCAGATGGCATCCAAAAGATGAATGCTCCACCCTTCTACCCTTTGGACAATCTGAAGGTTCAGTCTATTTGGCTTTTCAATGGATATGGAACCCAAATTGCCCACAGCAGAGACCAGCTTAATGAAGTTCTCCCTTCTTCCCTGCCTTGCACTCACCCTCTGTTAACCCTCTCCTCTGATAATGCAACCCAGGCTAAACCACCTGCAGGAAAGTCTGTGAATGAGTCTGTGTTTTCCAGGAAAAGCCAAGAGTAAGACAAACCCTCATATTAAGAAGAAGCCATCAATGCAGAGATGAAGGGAGAAAGTTGTCTGGGAAGAGGAAACAGTAAGTAAAAATGCCTTGAGGCTTACTTTGCCTATTAAAAACCCAAACTTTCTCAAAGCCCAGGGGCTTCCACAACCATGGATGAAAAAGAATAATAAACTTTATGTCATGATGGAAACCTAGGGATCACTTAGTGCTTGGCATGTTCAAGGAAAAGAAAACCAGCATAGCAGCAATAAAGATAGAGTAGTATAGAGTGAATTCAGCAGGGAGCAAGTCGTACAGTCTTACAGGCCAAAGTGAAAAAAACATGAAAAGCCAGAATATCCTCGCTTCACTGGACTGCTCGCTGGTTCTAATTATTCCACTGTCTCTGATTCCTCAACATGGCTTATTAATCCCCTTCGTCCAAAGTCTCATCTCAGGCCCTTCTTCGCAATATCCTTTTTGTTCTATCTACCTTGGATAGATTTAATGTCCTTGAATCGCTGCTAAATATTTTTGAACATAGTCTATGCCTTTGTATATGCTGTTTCCTATTCCTTGAGCACCTTTTCACCTTACATGCATATTTGCTGGATAATAGCTATTATCTTCCACATCTCTTCTTAAAGGCAACTTTTTCAGGAAAGAGTCCAAGGATCCTTCACCCCCAACGACTATTACATACTCCTGTTAGGAATAATCATATTTTCCTAGATGTTTACATTTGTTACACTCTTTTAACTTTTCAAAATATGTAACATTCATCTTTTCTAACAGATTATGAACTCCTGAGTGATAATTTATTCTTAATCGCTGCTGCGAATCTAACACAGTACTGAGTATACCATAGGCACCTGTCTTAGTCCATTTGTACTGCTATAACAAAATGCCATTGACTGGGTGGCATATAAACAACAGAAATTTATTTTTCACAAATATGAAGGCTGGAGAATCAAAGATCAAGGCATTGGCAGATTCGGTGTGAAGGCCCTCATCTTGGTTCTTAGAGGGCAGTCATCTCTCCGTGTCTTTGAGTGGTGGAAGGCTAGCCAGCTCTCTGAATCTCTTTTACAAGAGCACTAATCCCATTCATGAGGGCAGAGAGCTTATGATGATTAGGTCTAATCATCTCCCAGTGGCCCCACCATTCTCATACTATCACCATGGGTGTTATGATTTCAACATATGGATTTGGGAGGGACACAAGCATTCAGATCATAGTAGTACTTGACCTCTTTATTTGTATACATGTATCATATGATTGATATGCATATATATATAAACATAGTATATATATATATATATATATTAGTAAGTTGTTGACTCCGTGATTTTGCACCCATTATTCTCTCTGCCCGAAAAGTCTTTCTTCCCTCTTCACTGTGACAATCCTTGTTTAAGGCCTAACTGAAATTCTGCCTATTATTGGGATCTTTTTTCACACATAGGTGAATTAATTGCAGTGGCAGACACTGTAGTTTGGCCATCTAATCTCTATTTCCAATCCCATTTTCCACTTACTGATTCTTCTTTAGGGGCTATAAAGAGGAATAGCTCAATTTATCCTATTCCCTTGATATGCAAGAAAGTTCTGACCAAATAAACATAAATGAGATTTTGCTAATACCTCTTTCTTCTTGATTCCTTGTTCCTGTCTCAACAGAGACCTGTGGCATGGAGAAGCATTAGCCTTCGTGCAATCAAGAGTCAGGAAGCAAGAACTGAGCCAACGTGGTAATGATAGAGGGGAGAGGAGCAATACTGAAAGGCCATCGGTTCTTGATGGTAGAAGTGAACATCTGTACAAGTGTCTCGAATTGCTTATTCTTGGACTTCCTGGATATTAGGAAAATACCCCATTTTATTTTCCTGAATTATCAAAGAGAAAATATTATCTAAATTTGAATTCCCACCACATATTAAGGAGTTTAGAGCTTGATACTTAAAACCATCTTTAAAACCATGTTCTGTGTGAAATAATAAGAAATAGAGAATTAATTGAAAAAGTAATAATGCAAACAGCTAGTTTTGGGGTAGACTGCTGGGGACAGCAATAAGGAAAGATTGAAAATAAAGAGATAAACCAAAAATAAGTAATTAATGTCAATTCTTCACAACAGACATTTATTATCAATATACTATAAATATTTAAAATATATATAGAATGCCAATACTATTAATATCACTAAATATTTTAAAGTAATTTTTATGACTAAAATTCATTGTGATTCATATGTTTCATGAGTCTCTTCTAACTTAATTTTTAGTTCTAAGACTGCTAACAAGAGTAAGTATCTCCTCTGCTACATTTTTGCATAATATACCTACTAATGCGAACAGGTAACTTGATTAGTATTGATTTAATGAATTCCATAAATGGCATTTTCTTTTGGTACTTTGATTTTTGGAAATTTTGAACATCTCCAGACAAAGCAAATATATATTAAAACTATGCCAAATATATTTGATATTTATAGAGACAACGGAGTTACTTTCTAGGCTTAAATAATTATAAGAACTTTTTCACCTTCATGAATTGGCATTCAGATGTTGTGGAGGATGATGACAAGTCTTCATGTTGCTCTATGACTAGCATTGTGACTGCCTTTCATTTTTGTGGGATAAGAGATATGGCTTTTTTGTCAAATGTCTCCAGGTTTGAATCATAGCTCTTCCACTATACGTGCAAGTCATTTGAGCTCCTTGATCCTTTTATTTCCTCACCTGTAAAATTGGGATAATGGAAATGCAGTGAGATAACAAATATGAACATCTCATATAGTTCCACATTGCAAGTCAAACAACAGATGTCTATCCCTGGGTGAGATCCTTCTGCCTAGCAACCCCAATGGGACACAGCAGAGTGGGCTTGTAAATATCATTACTTGGATGCACATTCCTCAGCTGCATCATGCCCAGCCTGAATCACCTCACCACAGCTGGTGGTGGCGTTGCAGTGATAAGGGACACCCAAATCACTCAGAACAATGCTTTGTCATAGGAAAGCAGAATGTGACAATGAAATAATTGGGGTTGGTGTTGAGGAAGGAATGTTGAATAGAAAAAACAATCAAACATTGTTTGCTATACAGAGGCGGTTAGTTAACCAGATATTTAACAAACACTTACTGAGGCAATACTGCATGCCAGACTCATCCTGGGCTCCTTGGTATACAGGATACAAAGGAGATCCAGGCATTGACTTTAAGAAGCTTCATCCTACTGCAGTGAGAATAAGATACATAGAAAGAAAAGGGAACACAAATGGTTTGTGGACACTATTTTGATGAGCAGTCTTTTCTGAGACGTGACACTTGAATGGTGACCTAAACTATAAGGAATGGGCAGCCATGCCAACATCTAGGAGAGAGCCTTTCAGCAGAAAGCTTAGTGATCCTGAGGTCTCAGCATGATCTAAAGTCAGAGAAAAAGCACTAATATGGCTGGAACCAAGTGAGCAAGGGAGCCAGGGGAGGATGATACTGCAGAGACGGGTGGACATGATTCTGTAGGACTCTGACTGCCACAATAGGGGGCTACATGTAAGGGGAATGTTTTGGATGATCTAGTCAGGGGAGAGGGGTGATGAGATGTATACTCTGAAATTCAAGTTGCTAAACTGAGAAGAGTGTAGTGGAAAAGGCATGGAAGCTGGAATACCAGTTAAGGGGGCTATGAAGAAGTAGGTCCTCCTGGCCAAGCCATAATAATAACACCATCACTGAAACAGAAGAAGAAATCAAGGGCAACCCTATGGATTAAAAGACACTTAAGGAACATAGCAATCAATTCCAATTTGGATACAAATTTATTTATTTATTTATTTATTCTTAAAGAGCTTTTATGTAGAATATATAAAAAACTCTTAGAACTTATAATGAGACAAACAGAATTAAAAATAGGCAAAATATTTGAACAGGCACTTCAACAAAGAAGACATATGAATTTAAGCAAACTATATGTTACATGTATGGCTATATATCTATAGTTATGTGTATGTATACACACACAGTTGGCCATTGAACAATGTGGGGCTTAAGGGTGCTGAGCCCCTGTGTAGTTGAAGATCCACATATAAAATTTGATACTAACTTCCGACAGCCTACTGTTGACTGGAAGCCTTAGCGATAACATAAACAGTCAATGAACACATATTTTGTATGTTATATGTATTATATACTGTATTCTTATAATAAAGTAAGCCAGAGAAAAGACAATGTTATTAAGAAAATCACAAGAAAGAGAAAATATACCTAGTTTTTATTATGTAGAAATGAATCATCATAAAAATTTTCATCCTCCTCATCTTCGTGTTGAGTAGGCTGAGGAGGAGAAGGAAGAGGAGGTGTTGGCCTTGTTGTCTCAGCGGTGGTAGAGGCAGATGGAAATCTGTTTATAAGTGGACTCAGTTCAAACCCATGCTGTCCAATGGTCAACTGTACACACAAATATACATATGTCTTTGTTGGTTTGGGGCTGTTATAAAAAAATATGTTAGAACGGGTAATTTATAAACGACAGAAATTTATTGCTCATAGTCCTGGAGGCTGAGATGTCCAAGATGAAGGTACTGGCAGATTCAGTGTCTGGTAAGGGATCGCTCTCTGCTTCATAGATGGCACCTTCTTGCTGTGTCCCCACATGGCAGAGGGCCAAACAAGTTCCCTCACACTTCTTTCATAAAGGCACTAATTATATTCACAATGCTCCACCCTCAGGACCTAGTCACTTCCCAAAGGCTCCATCTCTTAATACGAACACAATAGGGATTAGATTTCAACACATAAATTTTGGACTGACACAAACATTCAGACTGTAACAATATACGTGCATATATACATGCATGTATACATATATATGTGTATACACACATATATCTATGCATATATTCACAAGTGTGCATATGCCATTTTTAAAAAATGTGAGCACTGCATGAATATATGATAATATTAAAATGACTGTTTTTGAGGTGTCAAAATGTTTTTGTAGTTATGTTTTAAAAGAAACATTCCTGGCCGGGCGCGGTGGCTCACGTCTGTAATCCTAGCACTCTGGGAGGCGGAGGCGGGTGGATCGCTCAAGGTCAGGAGTTAGAGACCAGCAAGAGCGAGACCCCGTCTCTACTAAAAATAGAAAGAAATGATCTGGACAGCTAAAAATATATATATGGAAAAATTAGCTGGGCATGGTGGCGCATGCCTGTAGTCCCAGCTGCTCGGGAGGCTGAGGCAGGAGGATAGCTTGAGTCCAGGAGTTTGAGGTTGCTGTGAGCTAGGCTGACGCCACGGCACTCACTCTAACCAGGGCAACAGAGTGAGACTCTATCTCAAAAAAAAAAAAAAAACAAAAGAAAAGAAAAGAAACATTCCTTATCTTTTAGAAAGATACACTGATACATTCTTTTTAATGGATGAGCAACACAATAACTGGAATTTGATTCAAAAGAAAACATGAGGAAGGGAGATGAGTGTAAGTAAAATAATATTGGCTATTAAATGGCCATTGTTAAAGTTGAGTGATGGATACATAAAGACGTTTTTTATTCCATCTAATTTGGTATCTGTTCAATATGTTCCATAATAAAAATACAGAGAAGCATGTGAAAAGAGAGAGAAAGAGAGTGTGGTGGGGTTTGGACTGCTTGGTTGGCACTCAAGGTGATGATAAGAGGTAGGCAGAGTTTAGAGTGTTTTAGAGTCAACAGGACATGCTGATGCACGTCTAAGTCCCTGAGATGTTTTGGCACTAATTTTATTCTCTAGATAGTGCTGAGCCACTGCAGATTTTTTGATCAAGGGGCTTCTATGATCAGTTGTGTTTGGGGGCTGCAGCTGATGGCATGGGATAAAAGCCAAGAGCTCTGACACTTTTTCAATATGGGATGACACCTCTGAGAGGTACTCTGCTTTTGTTCCAAAAGTGTGTTTTGATCAGAATACGCCAGGAGCGTGCCCACCTCTCTATTCAGCGGCGCCCATAATGTAATGCCTGTGATCGCCAATCAAGAGCAGGATGAGGAATTCAATGTCTTAAATGGATTAATGTGCTAAAGCTGTCATCAGCTGTGACAGCCGTGACCTATCCAGGCTTTGTTGAGCAAAGGCACACTCTGGATGTCTGTGTTTCCACTTAAGGCCCAGTGTAATCCGCTTTTCCCATCCACTCACCCGAAGTATGTGAAATGTCCCAGACTGTAAAATGCTTCCCTGAAGAATGTGAAGTATTGGCCTTCTTCATTGAGCTATCTTTGCAGCAACTTGAGCTGTGCTCTGAATAGAAATTCTAGATTCCTGGGAGCCCAGACATGTTTTTCATTTTCTTTAACTTCTTACTGCTTCTGCCAAGTCCATTCGTGACAGACTCTACTTACATTTACTGGAAGAGATCATTTAGATGATGTGCTTATGAGCAGGCCTTATAGAAACTTAACTGAATTTCTTTGGTCACAAGCCACGTTGGTCTGATGTGCCCTCTCTTGAACCACTGAAGTGAAAAATCTCCTCCATGAAAACTACCCTCCTCCAGTCACATCTCATGTCTCATTTTGGAGTGATACCATAGCAGCTTGTGCCTCAAAATGAGTTCTTTTGATTATCTCCAGTGAAATACAGCTTGAGGCATACTTGTCTTTTCCAACTGCCAGTTTAGAAAAGCCTTGGGCATAGGCAACGGAACATACTAGCTTGAAGTGTCACTCTCTAGAGTGAGACAGTTATAGGTCTAAAATTTAACCTCTCCACTTAGAATTGGTGTGACCTTTCTGAAGACTCAACTTACTCATTCCTCTCACAGAGATAGCAGTACTTCTTCATAACTTATATATTATAACATGAAGCATGCAAAATAGTTATCATGGAACGTGGTATGTGGTCAGCAGTCAAAAAATGTTAGTTATAATCATCACTGTTATTCTTATCTGCCCACATCACAATATCATATATGAATGTCAACTATATGTGTGAATTCAATTGCATTACTTATAATAATCAATAAATACTTTGAATTTTAATATAAGTACAAATTACAGAAGATCTGGTTAAAATGCAGCTTTGTCTGCATTTCTCACAACAACCTAGCTGATGATCATGGTCTCAGATTCTCGTTGAGTAGCAAGAGTCTGGATATCCAACGTTTTGGAGAGTCATTTTAAATATAAAGAAAAATAATTTGGGGAGGAGTGGAGGTTTTGATCTTTATTATATGGAGGCATTATTTAGAAAGTATTGAACCATCAGTTTTGCGTATAGCTTCTATCTATCCAGCTAACACCAAGGCACAAAGGAACTAATATTAAAGTTAGAAATTAATGTCTCTGGCATAACAAAGGGAGGCAAAAGGGCAGTGATTCAGGGGAGAACGCATGGATTTTAGGAAAAACAAGCTGGGAATGCACAGTCACAACACTGGCTGTGTCATCTTGGGCCATACATTAACCTTCAGAGCCTGACTTTTCTAGGCTGTAGAATGTGATTCGTAACCCCTGTATTCATAGCATCTTTATGATGTTTAGGTGGAAGGATGACTCTGAAAGGTACTAGCATATCTACTTGAATTTCTTTGATCACAAGACATGTGATCACTGTTACTGATCACTTAGCAAATGTTAGCTTCCACCCCCTGCCTCCTTGCCTATCCTACTCAGCTCTAACTGGAGAATTTCAAAAATTTTAACATAGCCCCAAATACTCATGGGTACCTAAGGCAGAACAGAAAATGAAATATGAGTAAGAGGCAGAAAAAACTCATTACATCTCTGACATTTACTGTGGGTTTGCCAAGTGCCAGGCACTGTAGTCCTCAAATTGTCTGTTGCACAGTTGGCTTTTCATTCCTGCATCCCAGAGAGGCTGGGGGTGTAGTGCTTGGGCGCAGACCCTCTTTGAGTCCTGAGGTGGCCAGAGTGGGCTTCTCTTTTCTCCATTGTTTAAATTCAGAGTACCCTGTGAGAAAGAGAGAGGGAAAATAGAGACCTCCTGCCCAACTTGCAATATTTTCTATTTTGTGACTCAAAAAAAATTCAGTTTCTCTGATTTAAAAAAAAATCATGGTGATAAAATCAGTGCATATTTATTGTAGAAAAGCAGAAAGTGAAAAGTAAAAATAACCCATAATTTAAAGATTTAGGCATAAGAAAGTGTGTGTGTATGGATGTGCATACGTATGTGTCTAAGAATGCAGTCTTAGTCTAAGAATGCAGCTTCAAGTCATGATTATTTATGTCTTTAATACGGAAGGAAGAATATTGTTTTGTTAATAATTTGTACTTTAAAGTCAGTTGGATCTGACTTAATATTCTTGCTTCATCACTTTCTGCTTATGAAACTTTGAGCACGTCGCTTAATAAATATTAATCCACAGTTTTGTGAGTTTAAGAAAATGTACATGAAGCAGTTTATATAGATAAATACAAATAGAAGATTTAGCTAAATGCTACATATTGTCATTTTGTTAACAATTCTTCTGTATTTCTCCCTGTTTCTAAGAATTCTTTAAAATAGCATTGCCAATGGTTGTAAAATATTCTATTCTGAGGATATACGTGGCATGTAATCAACACACTGTAAATAGTTCCAGAATAAGTACATGAGTGATAATTTACTTAATCATCAAGTTTTAAAAGATTTGCCAATTTTATAGCTGAAAATATTTCATTGTTTCAAATTCTATTCTTTATTTTTATTTGCATTTCTTTCATTTAATTTTCTGCTCATATCCTTTGCTCATTTTTATCAGTCTTAATATTTTATCCTAATGCATGTGTTTTATATATTAATTTGAAAAAGTTACCCCAAATAATTACCACTTCTCTTTTTTATATTTGTTTGCACCCTTCTCTTTCTTGTTAATGGCAAGTCTATATAGCTTGGGTTGAAAAAAGTCAGGTAATGTTCTTCCATTAAATATCAACGACTTCTTGCAAAAGGCACCTGAGGGGACTTTCCAGATATACCTATGTATGTTAAATAGTAGTTATTTTTTCTTCTTGTAGAGGACAATAAATTACAGGCTGTTTAGGAGAAAAGTTCGGTAAAGCTACGTGTGGACCAGAAATAACATCCTGTGACAACCAATTTATTATTAATTAATCCCATGTTAATTATATTCCACAAATACTTTTAGGTTAACTGTCATCATATCTATACAGCCATTTGGTATATAGACATCTGGTATATATTGTCCCTTCCAACAAACAAAACATCTGATTTTTATGAGGGACAAGCCAACATGATTTCTATGAAGGAAAGCCGCATTTCTGTTTCCAATTCATGTGTTTGAGTAGTACCCTGTAAATGCAAATACTAAATCAATCATTTAAATATAGTCCAATGTCTTGTTTGGTTTTCAACATAGCAAAGGCCAAAGCTACAGATATAATTGGTGGTCTATTGCTTTCCCATTCAATAGTAAGTTTTTTTCCCTCTTCAGTGCATTTGGATGGATGCAAATACATCAAGAAATTGTTAAGAAAAAACAGAAAAAGGAAAAGAGAATCACAAGAGGAGGAAGTTGTTATTATGACAAAGGAAACAAATGAAATACATTTAGCCATATCAGAAGTACATAGTAAATACAATAGAAGAATTATGCGTCATGGTGGAAGTAAAATAAAGTAAGCACTCAAAAGAAATAAATACTTTAGTGAACTTTTCTTTTTCCCTTTCTGTTCAACTGAATACTTCATGATTCATTCCCTCTGAATATGTGTGCCTGAGCAGTGGCCATATATAAAACCTGGCATTCCTGCTGTTATACTCCTTCTCATCTCCAAGTGAGGAACCTTGGGAAGGTTTGTTAACTCCTTCAGGCTATCAGAGAAGTTCTAACTACATAAATGCTCAACATAACTTTCGAGACTCTTTTTTTATAAAATATCTTGTGGATGCTCATTGAGTCTGTGTACACACACTGATTTTGTGGTGCAGAATCATAAAGGTAGCATGGCACACAACAAAGCTCTCCCTTTTAAATTCAGAGCTTTTGAATTTAGACCTGGTTGTACTATACACTGTCTGTTTGATTCTTGAGAAAATGTTTACATTGTTTCAATAACCAGTTTCCTGAGTTTTAAAAGAGAGAAGAAATGCTTATCTCTTCAGGCTGCCCAAAGAATTATATATAACAATGTATGTAAACATTGCATTAATACTTTTTTAAAATATAAACTTTCATGAAGTTTGTGACTAACATATTAACAAAATTGTATATGTGTGTGTGCTAGCTAATTGCCTAAATTCTATTTAATTGAGTCCACTTTTAATGACTCATCACCTTCTGAACCCTCCAACAAACTATGCATGTATAAAGAAGAAATAGTTTAGATTATTACCTCCATGTCATACATCCTTAATCTCGTAGTGTCTGTCAGAATGTTTGCCTATTGTAAATATCCAATAAATGTTAGCTGAAATTATATATTGAGTTTGTAAATGAATAAAATCATTTGCATGACCTGAGAGAGAAAGGTGCTGCTTGCAAATAAATACAAATGTTTAACAGGTGTTGAGTGATCCCCCAGACCTAAGTAATTTACTTCAAACCATATACATACCTGGGAAGGGGTTAAGTACAACATGATCAATTAATACCAATTTGATGGTGAGTACATGTGGTGCCTGTCTTTCCATTCTTAGGATACCTCACTTAGTAGAATGTGTTCTAGCTCTATCCAGGAGTATACAAGAGGTGCTATGTCACCATTGTTTCTTAAAGCTGAATAGTACTCCATGGTATACATATACCACATTTTATTAATCCACTCATGT
>CAUYRB010092674.1:0-101310 GCA_963574695.1 Propithecus perrieri
CCCAAAAGAGCACAAAACATTCTACGATAAAGACATCTGCACCCAAATGTTTATGGCAGCACAATTCACTATTGCAAGGATGTGGAAACAACCCAAGTGCCCGTCAATCCATGAGTGGATCATTAAAATTTGGTATATGTATACAATGGAATATTACTCAATCATAAGAAACGACAGTGATCTAGAACCTCTTATACTTTCCTGGATTAAACAACCGAGGTTTTAACAGCCAGGGCTGCAAGATCCTAACCTTTCCACATCTGCTGCTGCTGTTGGCGCCACCTGGCGGTCGTTATCTGCTTACAGAAGGGGATTGTGGGTCCTAACGGCACTAATATCAGGAATCTCTAGGTGGTAGCACCCCTTTCCTTGATCCGTTTGTGAAACGGAGTTTGGCCAGGGGTATTCAGGGAGACCCACCTCCTGTTCCCTGCTTTTCAAACAGGTTGCAGGTCGCAGGCAGGGGCCATGGCGAAGGCAGTCTGCGTCCAGTCCCCATGGGCAGCCCTGGCATCCAGAGCAGTACCTGCCGGTGGCAGTAGGGGCAGACTTTGCCACTCTGCCTGCCGCGAAGTCTCTGGCTAGGGGAACCTAAGCACCATCGGTTCAATGAGGAAGTAGTTGGAAGAATTTGATACAGTTGTCGTGTCAAATCATGGCTGAGAAGGGGACATAATTTAGTGACAGTGAGGTCACATGAAAAATCACACTAACAATTTCTGGAAGTCAGCAGACAATTTAGAAACTATTAGAATTATTTGATACATTGTTTGCACTGTAGCTCATCATTTAAAGCAGTTTTATTAGAAAATAAAAGGGAATATATTTTTTAAATTTTATGTATACGTTTATTTATATATTAGAGTACCACATTGTTTTACAATATTTTAGTATCACCTGTGTACACAGGTATGTTTTCAATACCAACCTGTACACTTATGAATATATGGGTACATATATATGCACACATGTATATATAGACACATGGTAGACACTTGGAAGTATTCTATCTTGTTTTCTGAATAGAAAGTTGGTCATATAATAACACTTTTAGGTACCCTTTTCCCACTACTTCATACTTTTTTTTAATGTTGTCCATCCAGATAGTGTATATGGTATGATTTATTTAATATACTATTTGCTAATGATTTATATCTTGCCTATTTTAAGAAAAGATTTGAGGTGGTTTGTGATAGTAAATCATATATAAAACAAGGCAATGGAAAAATATTTGTAAGATTGAAAGACCATCAAGAAAAGAGAGATGAGCATAGGTAAGCTAAACAGTCACAATTTTCGTGTTGAATTTCAGAGGAAAACAAAAGGGAAACAAAATGGGCTATTGCTTCTGGGTCCTCACCTCTGAAGGAGAGCCGGGGTTGATTGTGTCTAGAAGGACTCCCAGGCAAGCAGGGCCAATGGAGACAAGGAGTCTCTCAGTAGTAGCATCTGGTGACACCAAAACAAGAAGAGTGGCTTTGTGAGGACATGAGCGAGAGGCCAAACTCTATAAGGCACAAGCAGCACTCTGAATGGGTTGGCCAACCCAAGGGGACAAAGGCAGAAGGCAGGGCAGGAAAGAGCATTCCTGAGTAACAGCTGTGGGCAACAGCTGGAATTGCCGGGCCAGCCACGGGGTCGGAGGTACAGCAGTGTTTCAAGGGCAGGGATATAGAGCTCGTATGCTGCTTTGTATCATAAAAGAAACCTACATTCATGGTGACTATTAATTTTGTAAATGACACAGAAATGTTCTTCTCATGAATGCTTCTCCTAATATTCCTTGACAAAAGATAGGGCACATGATTTTTTTTTTAAAAAAAAAGTCTGGATAAGAGCTAAATGCATTTTGTGAAAATTAGTAGCATTTCTACATACTACTGAGAAACAATTAGGAAATGTAATGAGAAAGAGATTCTAGCTGCAGCAGCGAGAAAAAGATAAAGTACCTGGAAGCAAATTTTATGAGAAATGTGTATGACCTCTATAAAGAAAATCCGAAGTTTTATTGAGAGAGTTAAAATACTTTCCAGAAATCCTTTGATTCATGAAAAGGCATACCATGTTGGAAAACTTTAAAAACATCTTAAGATGTCAATTCTTCACAAATTTATTTATAGATTAATGGCACCCAAACAAAATTCCAATGGGATTGTTTTTATGGGGAAAAAAGGGAAGGACAATGTTTTAAAGTTCATGTGAAGAAATAAACAAGTAATTTTCAAAAAGTCAGTAGTAGTGTTGTTGGTGGTGGGGTGTACAAACGGTGGTGAAGAGTGGTATTAGAATACTTGGTTAGCAATTTGGCAGAAAAATAATTTAGATCTTGATCTCACACACACATCCCAATACATTTTGACTGGATTAAGACCTTATATTAAAAAAATCAAACCATAAAAATAAATATTTATCAAACTTTTGGGAGCAGTGTAACTTTCTAAACTTGGGAGTAATTGAAGAGTGAGAGATTTTACTGTACATAATTTAAAATGCCTTCATATAAAAAAGACAATCAGGCCACGAGTGGTGGCTCACACCTGTAATCCTAGCACTTTGGGAGGCAGAGGTGGAAGGATCACTTGAGACCAGGAGTTTGAGACCAGCCTGAGCAAGAGCAAGACCCTGTCTCTACAAAAAACAGAAAAATTAGCCAGTCATGGTGGCTCACACCTGTAGTCCAAGCTACTTAGGAGGCTGAGGCAGGAGGATCATTTGAGCCCAGGAGTTTGAGGTTGCAGTGAGCTATGATCACACCACTACACTCTAGCCTGGGTGACAGAGCAAGACCATATCTCCCTCCACACCAAATACACACACACACACACACACACACACACACACACACACACACACACACACATATATAAAATCAAACAAAAGATAGACTGGGAAATATGCAACAAGGAATAAGGCAAGGGTTAATATCTTTTACCTTTATATAATAACAATTATGTAAGTTAGGAAGAAGACCACTAAGACTGCTAGAAATAAAAATGACCAAAGGACATTAATAGAAGAACTTGTTTAGCCTCAGGAGTAGTCAAAGAAATGAGAATAAGTAGAATGACAAACTAGCATTATTTGTATGCTAGTTTAAAAAAAAAAAAAGATTACTACCCAGAAACTACCCAGAGTTGGGGAAGGGGAGATGTATACTGTGAAAGGCAAGTTCTTATCCCTGCTGGTGGCTTTGGAAACCAAAAAAAACACATTTGAAAAGCAGTTGGTGATATTTACTGAGAACTATAAAAACATTCTTTAACATTGATCGATAATACTAATACAATTAAGGTATTTCTGACAAAAATATTTTTAGATTAGCTGCACTACAGCCTTCTTTTGTTTTCAGCTACAAGCACATCCTTTAAAGTTGACCTGCAAACTTTTCAAATATTTAGAAAAAAAAAATTCTGTTGCTGGAACTATTATTCCCTACAGTGCAACATCTTTATTCTCCATTTGGATGCCTTTGTGGAGGATTCTAAACCTGACGATACATTAACCAGTAAATCTCAGGGTGCCTTAGAGTTCTTTTTTCTCTTGCTAATGTGACTAGTCTTTCGTCTAACAGGAATTTATTGAGCACAATCTGTATGCACACGACTGGAAGAGGTACATAGAATTATGGCACAATTTCTGCCCCCAGGAAGCTTAGAGTCTGGGAGAAGAGTTCATATGTCATGTTCAAGAGCACCAAGCAAAAATTTAAAGTATTAAACAGAAAACAAAAATCACCATTAGAAGTGCTGGATGCTTGGTGACATTTCTATTTTGAAATCTGTACTGTATGCACATCACACCATCTTCCATGCAAAGTTTCTAGAATGATATACATTGCCAAGGTCATGTAACTTTGTTAGGAAGTGAGAAAGCAACAGAAACTCAGTAGAGATTCTTTGCAAATAGGCATCTGCGAGGTGAACATTGTTGTTAGAGGATCAGATATAGTGAGCAAGCCCTAACCCTTTGGCCACACACATTGACAGTTCTCAGAGAGAAGCAGGAGACTTGGAAAGATCCAGAAAGATACCAAGCTGCTTCTTTCCCTCTGGGATTAGTTACATGGTAACTATTCAGACCTGAAAAGGGACAAGTTTGATATTCCAACATTTGAACCAGCCATCTGCAAGAACTAGCACCTGCATATACACATACACGGGCTCTCTAGCCCTAGTCCAAAGTGAAGGGTCTTCTTTCTTATTGTAAATTCATCTTTATTCTCAGTTGAGAAGTTTGTAAACTTCTTTCTTCACTGAGGAACCCTGTTCTGTTTTCACCCATGCATTTGTGTAAGTTTTTATGTATAACTACATGTCTGACATAAAGTAAGCACTAAAAGAAAGAAGGGTTGGATAAAGTTAATCTGGGCAGGCTGCATTTTAAGATGCTTTTTACAGAAAAGTTCATGTTTAAGGTTATTTTATAGAAATTTGTTTTTTCCCAAAACTTATGGTTCATCTTAGTTTTCGTTTCTGATGCAATTTCTTAGAACTGCTGCGTACTTGATTCTTATTGATTTGATTTTTCTCCTAGAGACAAGTAGATGATAGAGGTTAATTTGTCATCTAGTCCATTGATTTTTCTCCTAAGAGAATGGGTTTCAGCATTTTCATCTATTAATTGCTACTCATACCATGAGTGGGTTCTCCAAGCTAACTTCTGTTAATGTCTAATGTATTTTCTGAGTCACGTAACATTCCTGTAGTTATTATAGTATTTGGCCTTTATTGTTTGAACTCACGGTTTGTTCTTATTTCTAAATGCCTCAGGAGGTCTCCAAGGGAACGCTCAACAAATAGTGACCCTCTTCTCTGTCTGGGTTCTGAGCAAGTTGAGAAATAAAATAATGACTAAAGATAGAAGCCAAAATAACAAGGATCTTTGTCTCGAACTCCTGACCTTGAGCGATCCTCCCTCCTCGGCCTCCCAGAGTGTTAGGATTACAGGCGTGCGCCACGCGCCCGGCCTAAGAAGGATATTTGTAATAAAAGCTAGGGGGAAGGGCAAAGTTTAGGGTGTTAACTGGATGGGCTTGCTGACAGGATTTGGAAATTTAAGCACCAAATTCCAGGCAGAAATGGACCGGAAAACCTACCCCACTCCCACTCACCCACTTGCCCCAAACTTTTTTTTTTTTTTGAACCAGAGTCTGGCTCTGTCCCCTAGGCTACAGTGCCGTGGCATCAGCCTCGCTCACAACAACCTCAAACTCCTGGGCTCAAGCGATTCTCCAGCCTTAGCCTTCAGAGTAGCTGGGATTACAGGTGCACGCCACCACACATGGCTAATTTTTCTATTTTTAGTAGAGACAGGGTCTCACTCTTGCTCAGGCTTGTCTCAAACTCCTGAGCTCAAGCAATCCTCCTGCCTCGGCCTCCCAGAGTGTTCGGATTATGCATGAGCCACCACATCCGACCTCCAAACATTTTGAAATTGCAGAGCAGAGGAGAATTTTGCTGTGGTCAGCCAGGCTCCCTCCATAAAGGAATAAAGGGGGAATTCTTCCAAAATTTACCAATCAGATCAGTTACTACTTCTTTGGGGTGGAGTGAGGAAAGGGAGAGAGGCCAGGAATTAAATTGATCAAACCACCCTTTATGGAAAGGAAATATCATGAGATGGGAAGAAGGGCTCCTCGCTGATAAGATGCACATCGAGAAACAGTAACAAGACATGGAATGAGCAAAAAAGTGGAAATCAAAATATTTGGCATTAATCCTGATTTTGTCATATTTTCTAACTGTGGGGACTGGAACAAATAACATGTCCCTGAGCCTCAATTTTCTCATACACAAAATGGAGATAACAATATCTGTTCTTTTTATCCACCAAAATAATTACAGGATGACATAAAATAATACACCTTAAAAATCTGTTCAGCACGAGGGTATATGCTATTTGAAAATACAATAGAAACTTTCATAAAATCCTACCTTAAAATCACAGGATCGAGAGTTTGATCCCTTTGTGGAAGGCGTCTTCCTCTCAGCTTTGAAGCAGAGTTAGCTAATTTTAGACTTGCTTCCTAAAATGCTCCTGAGTTTGTTCAGCTTCCTTTGATGCGTTTCTCACTGTGACTCTAAGGTGACCAGAGATTCCCCAGGGACCTCCTTGGACATTTCTGTTTTAGGCCCTACGTTTCACTCCCTGTGTTGTGTATTCTGCCTGCCAACAGCTATGGCATGAAAGCTCCGTGCTGGTTTGTCTAAGGAAGCAAATGCCCAGCTCCTGGGAGGCCCGTCACACCTGACCCCTCACTATAGCTTGATTCATCCGAACTGACGGGCAGGACTGTGAGGCAAACCTGCTCCTCTTCCATGAGCAGCAGCTGCAGCTCCCAGTCGCTGAGCCGGAAATCTGGGCTTCATTGCTGACTCCCCCAGCACCCCCCACAGCCCACCTGAAAATAATAGTTATTCATTGAGACTGTATATGAGTTAGGTGCTTTTAAAAATGCTTTATATGTCCTGTCTCTTTTAATCTTCAGTACAATCCCACGAGGTAGGCCCTATTTTTATCTCCAGTTTACAGTTGAGGAAGTTAAGTCCCAGAGAGATTAAATATAATAACTTGCCAAGTCCCACAGCTGGGTTTTACTAAACTTCCACTTTCCATCAGTTGCCAAGTCCTGTATGTTTTACCTCATAACTGTTTTTCGTATCTATTACCATCTCTTCACTCCTACCATCCTTGTCGACGTGAGGCCCTCATTTCTCTCCTCCAAACTGTTGCAGCTTCTCACTGAAAAGTCCTTCCCTCTATCATTCTACTCTACAAAGTCTTCCCAGCCATCCCAAGCTTGGTGGATTAGTCCCTCCTTTTTGCCTTATAAGTGTCTGGGTGTTTAAGTATCTGTTTACCCGTTTATCTTTCAAACTAACACGATCTCCATAATGACGAAGACAATTGATAATACTAATAGGAATGTCTACTCCATTTATTAAATGCCTACAATGTGCTGGACACTCTGCTAGGTACTTTATGATCGTCATCTCTACTGTTAACAACCACTTTGCATGGAATACACTATGATCTCTATTTTAAAGATGAAAAAAACTAAGGCTTACTGGTCTTTGTATAATCCTACACAGCACAGATCTGGGCAGAGGCATTCAATAAATGTTTGTTGAATTTAAAAAAGTAAATAAATGCCTCCATAATCTACAATTACTTATCTTTGGAAAAACACTGCACTTAAATACATCTAATCCAAACAGAGGCAGAACCTCAGGTTTATACAGAAATGTCCTACAGCTGTGATCTACCTGTGAAATTTTTTTTCATTGTGTCCTATTTCATTCTTTCCAGATATCTTGATATATTTTTCTGCTATATCTTTTCTCTCAGGCTTTAATTTTCTTTTTTTCTAGAGACAGGGTCTTACCCTGTCACCCAGGCTAGAGTACAGTGACGTGATCACAGCTCACTGCAGCCTCAAACTCCTGGGCTCAAGGGATTCTCCCACCTCAGCCTCCCAAGTAGCTGAAACTATAGGTATGTACCACCAGACTTTGATTTCTTTTTAAATCAAATAAATTAATTTCTAGTCACAATGGACCTTTTTTCTATCTCAGATATATGAAAATGATAGGTTATATATTTTTAAATTTAAAAACCTATAGTCACATCAAAAAATGAGAAGTTTTTGTAGAACAGGAAAAGAGAGTCCTCCAAGAGTAGTGAGCGAGGGCTGAGGCCACAAACTTACAAACTCATGAGATAATCCAAATCCATAAAAGACATCCAACAAATTTATACCCAGAGAAATAGAAATACGGCAATCCCCAAAGGGCTTCGAATTATGTTTAAAATTTTGAAAGAGATAAAGGAGAGAATATCTAAGGATAGATGTTATAATCAAGAATGATAAATTATTAAAAAGTACTAGTAAAAAATCCTGGAAAATAAAAAAGTAGTCATTGACATTAAAAAGTCAACAGAACTCAGTAAAGAAAGAACTAGTGATTGAAAGGTGAGGACATCACCCAAAACACAGCCCAGAGAGATAAAGTGGCCGAAAATATGAAGGGAGTTTAAGAGACACAAAAGACAGATTGTAATGCTCTGACGTGAGTCTTCATTATAAAAAGGTGTACCAAGTGCCAAGCAGAACAACTTTTTAAAAAATTCCCACTCTTAGACACCTTGTAGAAGTAGAACAGCAGAACCTCAAGCAGAAAGAGAAAAATCTTAAAAGCCACCAGAGAGAAATAGCAAAGAGTGATAATCAGACTGATGCAAAATTTCTAATCGGTAAAAGTAGATGCTAGAATAAGTGAGTGATTATCTTCAAAGCACCTCAGGAAAGCAATACTCAATGCAGAATTCTGTAGTAAGGAAAACATTTAACTTACTTGAATTTTGTATCATGTGGAGGTATTTCCTGTTCACAAAGCTAATTCGTTTAAGAAAGAATGGGGAGAGTAATAAAATAGACATCTTTATGCAAAGACTAAGCTAGTTTATTATCCAAAGCTCTTTCCTGAAAGAATTTCTAAAGAAAGAAAACTAAATCCATGAGGAAGGATGCAATTATTGATTGTAAAATAGAAATAATTACTGGCTGCAAAATATAGAAATAATAATTATTTTTTTCTTCTTTAAAGACAAGAGGGACCTGAAATTCTAGATAATAATAACAATATGAAAAGATGGCGATGGGCAGGATTGAAGGAAAATAAGCCTGCCAAGTTCCTTGTTTTGTTCGAGAGTTGTATTTTATGTGTTAAAATTTTTAATGTAATCATTGAAACAATAGAAATAGAATGTTTGCAAACTGGTAAAAAAGAATAAGGGGGGAAAGAGAACAGAAGACAGGATGGGGGAAAAAAGAAGCAAAAGACAAAGTATGAAAATAGAAACTCAGAGGGCAGGTAGTTCAAATACATCAGTAGTCACAATAAATGTAGATGGATTAAATTCACAAAATAAAAAGACTTCTGATTAAATTAAACAGACAAAATAAAATATCTGCTTGTGACACACCGAGGTGGAATCATTCCATTTCCTCTGAGTTGAATGTATATGTATAGGAGGAAGAAGGGCATGTATCCAGTCTACATGCTCTTTGTAAAAGGTTTTGGTGGGACACAAAAGTTTTGTGGCCCCAGTCACACAGTTTTAACCTATGCATGTGTTCTTTTACAAGTTGTAATTCAATTCATTAAGATTTTTTTCAATGTAAGTTCTTCATTGAAAAGGTGCAGAATACTGAATATGAAGCCAATCATAGTAACTATTCAGGAGGGTGAGATCTATGAGAATGATTAAAAGACATCACCAAAATAGCTGGTTTCTACATTGTATGAGTAATAGGTCAACATTACCAGTTTTTTTCTAAATGCAGCCAAATAACATCCCAAGGAAGGAAAATTTCACATATCATTGATTATTCATTTGACCATTTTAGACGCAAGATCTTCATTCTTTCCTGGGGCTTATATAAATCAATTGTAACAAACTGTGTAATTATCATTCTTGCAACTGGCTGCTTGTGGCAGATTTAAATTCCATTTTGCAAGGGAGCCAAAAATCTCTTCTTTGCTTCCTAAGCTCAAAAGCCAGAAAGCAGCTGAAAGATGGTCACTGCTTTGTTCTTGAATGGAGCTAATTACAGAGCTGTCTGCAGCAGGACGGGCACTCTGCAGTCAGTGTGTAAATAGGGACAATTAGAGCTCATTTTAAGCAGACATTACTTCCAAAAAAAGAAATAGAGCTTCAGATTTTAATTACTCTCATAGGAACCGTTACATTAAACAGAACCTGAACATTTTTTTTTCACAATTCAGTTCAACGAACATGACAATTCTCTGTCATAAGAATGTTCTAATTTTAACATTTCTACAGATGGCTTGGTAAGAATGTGAAGTTTATTCCTCCCATCTTTCCTCACTAGATTTATTTTAATCCTATATCGCAGTTTAAAATAATTTGCATCGTATTGAAATATGTATGTAATGTATTTTGATCCCATACTTTAGTCATTATTTTTAATTTTTTTAAAATGGTACCAATCAATCATTTATTAGACTCTTGGAATATGTCCCCAAACTTTGCACTTAATGCCTCGGAAGCATTTTCTTGCTTGGTCCTCATATCCACCTTATGAGGAGTGTTATCCTCATTTTATATTGAGGAAATTGAGGTGTGGTTACTTTCCCAATGTCACAGTTAGTAAGTGGCGAAACTGTCATTTAAAAGCATTTCCAGGGCCTTGGCTCTGGACCACTCCCCTTTCCTACGAGCACAATTTAGAAAGTGGTACCATGGTACCAAACGGTGCCAGCCCTCAGGGAACTTGGCTAAAGAAGACATAAGACATCTTCAGGTAGTTCAGGAAACCACTGTGAGAATGTTGACTCTGTGTGTGTGCGTGTGTCTATTTGCATTTCTGGAAGAGGCAGCCCTGCAATCTTGGAGTTTGCAATCATTCTCCAGGTGTGAGGACTGAGAGGCGATGGTGAGCACGCAGGGAGAAATGTTCAAAGAAACATCTCAGAGGAGGTGGCTCTTGCTTTTGACAGTTTTTAGGTTATGGTTGAAGATCAAATGATTGCCCTTCCTCCATGATCTGTTAAGCTTATGGATAAATGACTGCTTTGTTATGCCCCTTCTTTTTCTAATTTATTTTTATTCTTTTGTGTTCATGTTCCTAACCTGACCGTGTGGCATTATCTCACTCACATACCCATAACCCAGCTTAAGAAATAGAACGTTACAAATTCAGCAGAATGACACCCAGTACACCTTTACCCAATCTCATTTCCTTCGCTCCCTCAAGAACTAACCACCATTCTAAGGCTGGTGTTTATCTTTTTCAGCTAAGGTGACCAACTGTCTTGGTTTGTCTGGGACTGAGGAGTTTCGTGGATCAAGGACTTTCAGTGCTAAAACAGGGAAAATCCTAGGCAAACTGGGGTGGTTGGTCACCCTAGCATGCATATTTCATACTTCTACTACATATATATCAATCCACAGATAAGATATTGTCTTATTTTCTATGCTTAAACTTTGTAGAAATGAAATCATACTGCATTATCATTCTACAACTTGGTTTTTTTTTAGCTCAATATATTTGTGAGACTGAGTCATGTGGATAATTATAACCCAAGTTCATTCATTTTCACAGCTCCAGAAGATTCTGCTGTTTGGGTACAACTGTAATTTATTTATCCATTCCGCTATTGATGGGACATTTTGGTTGTTTCTAGCTGTTCATTTTAAACAGTGCCGCAATTAGCATGATTGTACATGTCTCCACGTGCAAGTGGCTGAGGGTTTCTCTATGTAGGGCTGGGATTGCTGGATTGTCTTTTACACACATCGTCACCTGTGCTAGCTACCTGGGTAATTGCTCTCCAAAGTGGTTTGCTAATTTTCCTCCCTACTAGCCATGTTTGAGGGTGGCTGTGGCTGCACATCCTCAGCAAGGTTTGATATTATCATATTTTTTAAATGTTGAAATCTAAGGGATATGAAGTTCTTGTTTTCTTTTTAACAAAAATTCATTGCTTGCACTATTCCCTACTGATTTTTTGTGCATGTAAAAATATAAATATTTACCAGATTTTGGTTCTATAGGATAATGGTTTTATTCTCACTGTGAACTTTTTGAGGATGGACTCCAGGTGTAATTATTTTTTGAATACCCAGAAACTATCACCATGCTTGTCACACAGCATTTACTCAGTATATGCTTATTGAGTAAATGAATGATAGAGTCCATTAGGTTTTTATTTTTTGGTAATGTTTTCTATGTTACATTTTTATGAAGGGTCTAATAGTCATTCATTCATTCAACAAATGTTTATCAAGTACCTAGTATCTTCCTCATACACACACACACACACACACACACACACACACACAGAATGGCCAAATTACATTGATCTTGTCTCTTTAGTAGCTCCTGGAGTTACAATGCTGGTAGGCGGTTTTCCAAAAAGGCAAATCCAATCATGTCACTCCTCTGTTTGACATCAGTCAACTGCCTCCATAGGCCTCCCCAAAAAACACAAACTCCATTGCATGGCTCACAAGGGACCATGTGACCTGGCTTTGCCCACCTGCTCACAAACCCTCAGAGCTCAGAGCTCTACATTCCAAATTGTGAATGATGTCTCACATTTCCACATCTCAGCATCCTACGACTCTTTCAATTTAAAATGCATTTCTCCAAATATCCAGTAGCTCCTGTTTTCTTTCAAGGTCCAGCTACTGCATTAGCTTCTTGGAAAAGCCTTCCCTGGACAGTCCAAGAGATCACCACCCATTCCCAACACGCACTTTCATGCGCTCATATTGTGTTTGCAGTCACACTTACTGCAAGTCTGTCTTCCCTGCTAAAGAGTGAGCTTTTTGACAGCACAGACTGCATCGAACCATGGGTGTAGATGCTACTTCCATTAGGCCGTAAGCTCTGTGAGGGGTTGACCCATATCTATTTTGTTCACCATTATGCAAAGCTGAGCACATGTAGGCAATTAATAAATCTTTGTTGAAATCCTTGTTTATTAAGCAAGTGGGTAATAAATGTTTAATAAATAAATGAATGAATGCATGAGTTATAAGTGTTAGGCTGGGAGGGAGGTTGGACTAAATATTCTGACCATCGGGGATTCATATTTATTGACTAAGTGCTTGTTGACTCAAAATTGTAAAGTTAGCCCTTTGCAGATACCTAATTTCTATAATATATAGTGTCCCTTTGTGGTATGTCAAATGTTGTATGGCTCTCAGTCAGACATTTAGTTAGTGCATCTGTATTGTTGAAGATGCCAATGACATACTTATTATTAAATGGCAGGTATCCTTAGCTTGTGATTCAAAGAAGACTCAAGTGGCTTAATAACTAGTCAATCTCACCCATCAAAGATGCAAAAATATCCCAGTTTTCTGCCCTCACACAGAGGCATTTTTCTTCTTTACTGACACCTCTTTTTTTGTGCACATTCCATCAATATCATTTGCAAGTGAGGTCAAGCCACTTAACTTCAAATAAAGCCTGCCAGAGCATATGACCTTAAGAGTTAAAACCACAAAGTGAGTACAAAGTGAACAACCGTTTTATGCACTTTCTGAACACCATGGATCTCTGTTCAGACCGAAAGTCATTACATGGGGTGCCCTTCTGCAACTTCAAAAGACAAGGAAAACAGTAAAAAAGCCCAACAAATGATTCATGTCAACACACTCTAAAACCCCAGCATAGTGCCTAGCTCGTAGTAGGTTTCCACTTGAGTGAATAAAAGAATGTTCATTCTTAATTTCCATTATCAGTATCAAAGATGGCAACTATGCAAAAATTAGGAAACAAATCAACTCTGTTATATTTGTAATTTTTACTCTTTAGCATTATTTCTCTTTGTATCTTGATTTTATTTGAAGAGAGTCCAAGTATGTCCTTCCTGTTTCTGACATTTTTATAACTATAGATAAATAAACTGTCCTGACTTTCTCTTTTCCTTTGATAGCTTGCCTTTTTGCATTCTGAACAAAGACCAAACTCCAGCCCAGACCTTTAGGCTTTGCATAGCATGGACTCCTCCTATTCCCTACTTTTCTGCAAGCACCTTACACAGCAACTCAAAGAAACTCTCTATTTCCGTGCACATTTCAGAATTTCCCTCCTGGCCTTGCTCACACAGCTGGAACGTTCTTTTGTGCTGCTTTGCAGCATATGAGTTGGCAGGATTCTGAGCTCCAGCTACAAGTTCAAGGCCAGGATCCACCACTTACTATTGTGGTATTACCGTTGCAGGTTATTTTCCTATTTGCTCTCAGACCCACCCCATTCTCTTCCCTTCCCCGGCTCTGAGCCCTGCAGGCTGTATTGCCCAGACTCCAGGGCCAGCCAGTGGAAGCCCCCAGCGGGCCGCTAGAGGACAGGAAAAGGGAGAAGCCAGAGTGCCTTCCTTCCTGCCTCTCTGCTGTGGGCAGCATTTCTGGCAGCTGCCGTGTCTCCTCCTTGGCTCCAGCTCCACCAGACGGGCCTTCTGTGGTTTCACCTTCCTCAAATGGAAAAGGAGGGAGGGAGTCCCGAGAAGGATCTCAGTTCAGCCCACATCCAGCCATGCTTGAAGCAGTAGGATGTCCTCTCTGAAATTCTCATTTACGGGAGCCAATACATTCTCTTTTTAAACGTAAGCCATTTCAACTTGGAGTTTTCCATCATTTGCAACAAATTAATCTTTATTAATCTAAACCCTCAAGTAAGAGGTAACTTCTCACTCATCAAAGAAGTAACAGTGTTCTTAACTCACGAAAATGCAGGGTAGAAAGTGCTGCTTGGTGTAGGAGGAATGTGGAAATTCAGAAGAGGAAGAGTGACTTCCACTGTGACCTGTGGGTGGACAGAGCCAAAGCATGTGGCCTTCATTCAGGTTAGAATGGGAAGCCAAGGAAGATTTTTGAGCAGTGGCGTGTCAGGATTCAAGTTGAGCTGTAGGAAGATTACAACAGGCACAGTGTGTAAGTCAGCTGGATGGGCCTGCAGGGCTACTCCACTGCACAACTCCAGGGGGCGCCATTCACCTACAACCCACTGTGAACGGTGCTCCCCAGAGTTGTACATGTGCAGCCTTGAACCATGGAGGGGTGTTGAAAGTGTGACCAAAGGGCTATTGGGAAGCTATTGTCTTCCAGGAGAGAGGTGAGAAGGCCATGAACTTGGGCAGTAACGGAGAGAGGGGGATGGATTTGAGACTTTCGAGAATAATTTGAAAGTTTCAGTGTGAGGAAATGAGGGGAGTCAGGTGGAAATGTAGATTTGGTAGAGATGGACATTTCCTTTTTAGATAGATGTGAAGGTTGATGGCTGCTGACAGTGGAATCACAGCTCAGGGAAATGGGGCTGAAAACAGAGACCTGGAAATCATTCACACTGAAATAGGACTGGAAACCAAAAGTTGGGGAAAATTGCCAAGAGGGAGACTATTTGTTAGAATAGAACAGGGCCAGGGGATGGTCTTTAGGGAATAGTTCCATGGAAAGGGCAAAGTAGGACGACAAGTCAGAAAACAGGAGAGAGGGATCAGAGAATCCTGAGAAAACTCAGAACTGTGGCAGGAGAACCAAGAAAGAAGCTTCAAAAAGGAGGGGCTGGCCATTCCCACACCCCTTTCTCCCTGCCACGGTAATCACTGAAGCATTTGTCAAGATGGAGTTTCTGTCAGCCACGGTCCCTGAGAAATTGTGATGAGAAGATCCCCAGGTGACCCTAATGGACATGTGGCAGATGTGAGAAGTGACCTCTGTTGCTAAAAGCCACAAATATTGTTTTATTGTTTCTGCAGCAAAGCCTAGCCCATCCTGACCAATGTACAGTGGCAACTTGGGGGTGAGGGAGTAGCAAGAAAAAGAAGAGAGAAAGTGTAGAGACTTGAGCGTGTTTGCAGGACTAAGGGGAAAAGCTGGGAAAAGAGAGAAATCGAAGATGTAAGAGAGTATGTAATTGGTTGGTCTTTCTCTGGGGGAGGCCAAGGGCTGTGTTCTCCTTGTGCACACTGCATACCCCAGAGCAGGCACGCCGGAGATGTGGCCAGCACACCTAGATATGAGTCATTTGTGACAGGCATCATCAGTATTTTTCTGCCCAGTGGCATCACTTCTGGAGAAGACTAAATAGCTCATGATCAAGTATTAATCTGAGATGATTTAGCATTAGGACTTCTTCAACAAACAGAGGAGTGGAAGAAACAGCTTCTCAGTGCCTCAATTTCCTCATCCATAAAATGAGAATAATCATAAAATCTACCTTGTAGAGTTATAAAAATCAAATGAGTTACTATATATAAAGCACTTAGCACAGTGTCTGTTACAAAGTGAGTTCTATTTAAATGCGATCTCAGAACCCCTTCAGCTTTTAGAAGGAAGCTCTAGATATGGTGGTAAAGTTTGCCTATGGCTTCTTTTTGCAATCATTCAAGCACGAAGGAGGAATTGTAAGGAACAACAAAGTTCTGCTGTAGTCAGTGGCAAACAGGCATGGTAAGCAGTGAATATATTTGATATCTCTACCCACTTCAAAGCTAGTGTTGTTAAATAAAAATCAATTTATCTTATATAGTTGTAACACTTCATCTAATAGGAATTTCTCAGGAGGGCAAAACAATTGAAGACTCAAGACAGGTAAAAGCCCTCGAACACTTTCAAGGAATCATCAAAAGTCATATTGGGACAGAAATTCAGGGGTAGGAGTGTCTGATAAAATAAACCCTGGGCACCCCAGGCTGTGTCGACAAAATACCAATACCATCAACAGAAAAAGTTAACCAAATCATTGTTTTATTTACGTGGTTCCCAGACACTGGTTTGACTGATATTAATAGTTCCAATGAACTATTTAAATAGCTTGTTTTGACACTAGTGTAAGGATTGGAAATTGAGAAGTGAGAGTCTAGAACGTTTATCTCCCACTCAGAGAGCTCTGCAAGATCCCAGTGTGAGCCCTTCTGTAGTAACATCCACGTATTTGAGCATTTCCAGCCACCAAAGTGCAGGTTTGGATTGGGGAGGGTCCAGGGGACACATCTGCATCCTATTGGTCTCAAGGACCTAAGAGGTCAATGCCGGAAATTGATGGTTCCTTGACACAGAAGTAGACCTGCCTGGGTAGTTCAGACCAAATTCAACTGGATTCTGGACTTGTTTTCCAAGAGCGCTACACAAATCAGTCATGCCCAGCCTTTTAAGAAAAACTTTCTGGCTGTGGCTTCTGCTAAGACAAGCAAACCAAGCTGTTCCTTGTGCTGAGGTACGTGCTCCAGGCCACATGACCTATCTGAGCGGACACTGAGTGTCAGAGTAGGCACTCAGAAAAATGTTTGCTAAATGAGCAAATGAACGAATTGGTGTTTTACTGTGCATGCTGATTGGTCAAGGGGATGGGTCCATGATCCAAAGGCAGTGAGTTCATCGGTTGTCTGGTGACCAATGCAGTCACTGGAGCAAAACTCTGGAGCTCTGCCCCAAAGGACGAATGGTAATGAAGCCAATCAGATTCTCTCTTGAGACCTTGACTGGCAAGTGGTATCAGTTCGTGTTTATTTGGAGAAGATACAAGAGAACACACAAATAGGAACAGAAACTTGAACACTGGCAAGAATACATTCATGGCAGAGCACCAGAGTGAAGAGGTGGGAACTCAGGCTGCAGAAAGGGAGATGAGATTGCCTGTCTCTAGAACTCTGCAGACTTCTGAACCACTCTTGAATGTCAGCTTCTGTGAGGCTCACTACACAGATATTTATGGGTTGCTGCCAGATTCCTGTTGTCATTTTAGTTGTGTGTATCCATACAATAACCCATTATTAGAGAATGCTGAGGTGAATCTCTGTTTCTTGCAACCAGTAGAGCTGAACTACACACACCAGCTCTTCCTGGGATGCCTTTGGGTCCCTTGGGCTACAGGCCAGCTAGGGGGATGCAAAGTCCTGAAGGGGCTGTTCTGTAATTAATAGCAATGTCTTTTTTAAAGGACAAGTTTCCTTTCTCATCTGCTAGGGCAGCAGGACAAGACATGGAGATGTCAAATCACAGGACAAGACATGGAGATGTCAAATCACAGGAGCGTCTGCTCAAAGCTGTGCTTCTTCGATGTAACTGAAGGGGCTGTCAGGAGATCAGCCTTCCACACAGGGAGCGGGTTTGAGATTCCATCTCTGTCATTGTGGTGCACTTGTTAAGACTGAGGTGCAGCTTGGTGGAGGGGAGACGTGGGAATCAGTTCCTAGTATCCCAGGAAATATTTTATAGAGTTAGAGAAGCACCCTTGTATTAGAGATGTACGTTTCTTGATTTTTAAACTAATGGCTTACCCAGAGAAAGCTCAAATTCCTTTCTCTTTCCTATCAGTTGTTTAGGACTTAATTCTTTCTCTTCTATTTTCTGAGTAACAATTCTTAGCAGCAAATGACTTGTTCTTGAGGCTCAGACACAAATACCAGCTTCTCTCTTTCTTACTTTTGATGGGCTCCTGATCCAAAGCAATATGATACAACACAAGCTGTTCTCATGGAGGTATTTTATCCCATGAGTGAAATAAGCCACAAAGAAAGAACTGAGCGGGCTATAGTCAAAAAGAACATCACATTTTTTTAAAAAACCACTTGAATGAAGGCTGTAATCTCCTTAAGCACAGTGATTGGGCTTGTCACTGTATTCCTAGCACCTGGCTTAATGTCTGAGCAGACACTGAGTGTCAGAGCAGGCATTCAGAAAACTTGTTTGCTAAATGAACAAATGAATGGATTGGTGTTTGACTGCATTGTGGCCAAGTAGATTGCTTTAGAACCAATCATAAATACAGCTAACACAAGGAATCTGCAGGGCTGGACCCAATGCAGTGAGTCTCATTGAAGGGGCCGGCACCTGGGATGATCCCAATAGCCCCCTGGGCTGACCACCTCTACCATTTTGACTTCAGTCCGCTGCTCAGAGGTCGGTGTTAAAGAAATGTGACTAATAGACTGTATCAGTAAACTCCCTGGCCTGAGTTTCGTCATCTGTTCAATGTGAGCATTGTCCTCAGCAGGACACTTGCCAACCTAAGTCAATACGTTATGGTCTGAGTTAGCCTCTCACAACCTGAAATATTTCAAAACAAATATGGACAGTAAATTGGGACGTTTTCAACATTTTTCTTCTGTAAAAATGCCACAGTCTCTAGTTAAGTGTTATGTAAATAAAGAAATCTATAACTTGAAGGCCTCTCTTATTACTTCCCTCTTTTCCTTTCTTCTCTCCTCTCCTCTCCAAAAATAAGCAGGCCATGTTTGCAGGCTTCGCCACACTCTGCCATGACATTTTCTCAGGAAAAATCCTTGCACTGTAGGTGGGTCAACAAAATTAAGGTAGAGGTTCTCTTTACACACACTGATGGCTTATTTCTTTCAGTGAAAGGACATTTTTTTCCCTCCTTCCTTCCTTCCACACACATTTGGGCTAAACGCTGGGGACGCAATTGTGAACAAGAGAGACACGGAGTCCCCACTCTCAGTTTGGGGAGAAATTTAGATCGGCAAATGGGAAATTACAGTGTCAGACACAATGCAACAATACGAAAAACGTAAGGTGGGAAGAAAGTACACCGGACACATTCAACCCAGGGATAGATGGAAGGGTCTGGAAGCTTCTGCATAAGTGATATTTAAGCTGAGACATGAAGGATAACTGTGAGCCAGGCGAAGTTGGGCTGGGGAAAAGGAACGGATAAACCCAAAGGAAGAGCGCCTGGCTCTCATTTCCTGCTGGAATATTCTTTTAAGACTCTAAACTCTTCTCCCTTCTTAACTCACCCTTTGAGCCTCATAGCCTCATTGAAAGGCTGTAATTCTCAGCAGGATTTGTTTTTAGTTTTTTGGTTTCATTTGTTTGTTTTCAACCTGTAAGGAGTCATGGGTCTTCATGTACTCCAATAATTGCTTTTGCTGATGCTTAAGGTAAATGGAAACTACTGCAAATTGCTGTTTAAAGGCACTTGCTTTCATTTTACTTCAGTGCCAGGATTAAAATAATAAAAATTTTAAATGTCATGTTTCACTCCTCTTTCAATACACACCACAGTTTGGCCTATTGCTCAACGATTATTTATTGGATTGCCACACACCCAGCACGGTGTGATGAGTTATTGAAGGGATCTATGTAACCCAACTTTGTACCGCATTTTCAAGGCTGTGTGAGAGAAAGTGAAGTTTATTCCTTTTGGAAGAAACATATGAAACCTGCTTACTTAGAGGACAATTACTTATTTTTAAATTTTTTTTTTAAAGGAGGTTTTATAGATGACCTTTTTACCAATATCTATTTCCACTGCACGATGAGGAAATTGATTTTAATTGCTAATACTGTATAAGCATTTTGTGCTAGATTTAACTTATTTTTCTCTCATTCATTTATCCACCAAATATTTACAGAGCACCTTTATTGTATTGTCCCAGGGATTGAATGCAATATTTCATTGTTCTAAGAACAGTGCTTTGAACATAGCAAAGTGGTTTATAAATATTAAACTAAAAGGATAAGAATACACCAATCTCTAGGTATTAAAGCTTACAATATATAATAAATTCAAAAACGATTAAATCAAGATTTTTCTAAGAAATAAAGAAAAAGCAGGAGGTGACAGTCCAGAGGTTTTTTAAAGATGCCACATGTCCTATTTCTGTATCATATTAACATGAATAGCAACAGTTTGTAGGAAAGTATGAATAGGTAAAATGATTTTATCCTTTAAATAAAATTCAATCACTCAACTCCAGTAGGTATTTTTATATTCACTGAGTAACTGTCAACTCTCCTGAGCCTCAGTTTTCTCATCTGTGAAGAGAATTCATTCATTTATTCATTAACAGTTACCGAATGCCTACTACGTGCCAGGCATTGGTTTAGGCTTTGGGAACACAAGGGTAAACAAAATAGACGCAATTCCTGCCTTCATGGAGCTTATATTCTAATGAAGAGAATGCTCATCTCATGGAATTGAGGAGATTGGATGCTACGTAATTAAAAATGTTTTGTGATTTGCAAAGTGCTATATAAACCTAAGATTCTTGAATATAGTGACTGTCTTATTCCTCTGTCTTCCATAGCATCCTCCCCATTGAGTAGGCATTAATAAACGGTGGTTTAAGTAGGTACTATGCTGTGCCTGGCCAAATGCAGAAAATTAAGAAATATTACATATGAATGTGTTATCACTGCATTCTCTCAAAACAAACCACTTTAGCACCATATGTACTACTTTTAAGATAAGTCAATGTCCACATCATTTTCAATGACTGTATGGTATTTTATTTTATGACTATACCAATATTAATATTATGCTATGATTTTTATCCTTATAGCTAAATCTTTGCATGTATTATTTAATAATTCCTCAAGATAGAGTCTTACTGTGTTTTTCTACAAGAACAAAACAGTATACTTATAGGAAAACAGCTAAATTTAGTAAATGTTTGTCTTTATATTTTCAGATGAACTGGCAAATGTTTCATTAATATTTTCCTACTGTTCCCCCAAATTTCATCAATTTAATAACTTTACATTCACAAAGGGTTAGGAAAATATAACACAAATTTTGTCTAAGTTGTGTTTTCTGTTTTCTTTTTGGAAACATCACAGGAAATACATATTGAATTAACTGTACTTTGTAATTGCTCTGGTCATAAAGGAAAAAGATGAATATTCAAGAATATTCTCACTGTATCAAAGTGTGAAATTATAACAGGGTTATAGGAATTGAAAAGTGGAAGTTCCTGTTATCAGCAGACTTCTATGAACACAATGCTTGTGTGATCTACAGAATTCTGCTTCATAACTGATAAATTATTTCTGTTATCTGAATGATTATTAAATATGACTGGTCTTTCTAGAACAACATGTAGCAGATACAGCAATGTGGGGGGAAAAAACTGCTGCTTAATGGCAAGGACTTATAATCTCCTGGGTGCAGTGAAATAAATTCCACAAATATAAAAAGGGCATTTTAAATAGCAATCGCATTAAAATTGTTCTCAAATTATGAATGTTTCATACATGGAATTTCCCACATGAATCAAGCAAACAGAAAGTTATTCAGAATACAACAAATAAACAAATTGAGACTTTGGTGTCAACGTTTAAATTTTAATACTTGAGAAAATATAAGTAAAATCTAATACAAATACTGCTGGCACAAGAAAATATAAACAAATGTGAATTCAAGTGGAGTCAGTATGTGAACATGGATGTAAGAATGTATCATAATAACCTGTTATTGAAGCCTTTTAAAGAAGTAACAGATTTTAAATCAGACAGAGAAAAAAAATTGCAGAAAGAACAATAATTTTTCCTTAAAAAAATTTCCTTATCCTTTAAGAATTGTAAACTCAGTATGGAGAGGAAAGTGAGAGGTAATCTAATTTATCAAGGCATTTTGAAGACATAAGCATTAAATACCTACTCTAAGCCCAAACAATGTAAAAATAATCAGCGTTTCATTTTTCTCTGAAATTTAATTTTATATATCAGTTATGTTAACAAATTATAGCAAAGAAAAATAAAAATATTCCATATTTTTGAAAGCACACATTATTTCTTCTCCCAGGTACTTGAGTAATTTAAACTTAATACTCATTTTATTAAACACAAAAAAGAACTTACAAAATCTTGCACTACCATTAATGAGAAATGAAAACTTCTTTCCAACTGCAACAATGTAAAAGCTGTTTTAAAAATTGTGAAAATGAAAATTTAGCTCTTTAGGAGTATTTAAAAATATAATCTAAGCAATTATCTTTCAGGTATTGTTTATTCAAACAAAACCTTTATTTTGTAAGGGTAAGCTATATATAAATAAAAATTCATTCCAAATCAATATAACTGAAGAAATTCCCCACTGTTGAAGAATAGAACTATTTATAAATTGACTTCCAGTTTTTCAAATAAGCAATTCTTTGGTTAATTCTGGAATTTGCGCCAGATGCCTCTGGAATACTTTTATTCCTGATTATTCTCAAAACAAAACTTAATGTTTATGTATTATTAACAATGTAAATTATACATTGTAAAATCTATCTAGATTCATGGGTTGGGTATCATACTATTTATTTATTTATTTATTTTAAGTTCTAAAAGTTACCGATACCAGAGTATTATTTGGTCATATGAGGGAATAAACTTTTTGATAGTAAAATTCTTTCTCTAAAAGATATATTAAATATTTCTGATCACTAAAAACGTGAAGCTTCTAGCACCTCATGAATATTGATTTCACTCTCCAAAGATGTAAATATAATATTATCTTTTTCGGTGCCAAGATCAATAGTTGAACTAAACCTAATATTTGGGGACTCCCTGTTTTATAAAGAGAAGCACGAATTATTCCCAAAACTAATCTGCAAATACCTTTGATTTTAACTGTACTCCTTAGGCAAAAGATCACTTATTTCTATATGAAGTTTTCTTGCTTTATAATCTGTAGAACATTAGTAGCCAGCTTAAAATGCTTCTTCTATGATTGTACATTTGTGTAAACTGTTATTTTCTTCTTTAGGAAATACCAAAACAAATAGAAAAACACAAACCTCAATACTGAATAACCTGTGATAACTGATAATACTGTAACGTTATTAAAAGCACACTTAAAATTTCTCAAAGTACATTAATAATTTTAAATAGTCACAATGCCTTAAAAATAAATTATTTACAGGTATGATTTTAGGTCGATGGTGTCTATGCAGTCATTACATGATCTGGATGTGTTTCTTGAGAAAATCTGCCTGCAGAGCAAAAAACGTTTCACGTGTGCTGTGTGCCTGTCCTTGGAAAACTGGAGGCAGCACGACTTTATTAAAGAAAATTAACATAATTGGAAGAAACCAATTAAAATTGGTATTGTGCTATCTAAAGAAAAATAATCTCATGATAGAATTTTTTATTATATATAAATCACTCTAAGATTCCTTTTAATAGCATCTTAATTTTAAGAGTGTTAAAACATTCTGATGTTAAAATGTTTTAACATAAAAATTTATATCTGTACTCATAGGAAATGACACTATTAAAAATTATTTTTAACATGATAAAAGCTACTAAATCAGTTTCCCCTGTCACATTGCACAACATCCATCTAAATTATAAGGCGTCTTAAGTTTTTACAGATAATATATTTAAAAAAAATTTTTTTAGGCAAATTACAATTTGTTTCAATAATTTGGGTTTTTTTGTTGTTTTTTTTTTTACCAAAAATATTAGTAATAAAATATTGCCAATGTTAATATATGCCAAGTAAAAAAAATCAGTTCCTTCTGATTTGGAAAGCCTAAAAAAATTTAAATAAAAATTATACCTAACTCAAAGTAGTGCCAAGCTAATCAGCAGCAGCCATTGGTACTTAGTATTGGTGGATCAGTCAATCCTGACCAGGAAATTAGGTGCCTTTTGTAAGACAAGTGCCAAACCATTTGCTTTTTTTACTGAAATGCAATTAACTAACAGTAAGAGCACCACTGTTAATATTAAGAAGTGTATAAACTCCACATTTAATATATATTCAAAAATATAACAGCTGCAGTTATAATTCTTGTAGTGTTATTTAACTTTTACATTTCCCTTCAAGAGAGGATGTTAACAAAAACAGTATAGATTGAAAATCATATACATGTCTATGATTAATAAGAAACTTGGGGTGATTTTACACTGTTTGCCTCAGAAGAGCACTTCTGGTGAATTCTAATGAACTTTCTTCTCATCCCAGCCTCCATCCCCCATCTTGTACTTACTGTCTGCACCTATTTGGACAAACACAAATAGGAGAAACTTTTAAGATGTGAAACTAACACATTCACTCTTTTCCTTTCCTCTGTTTTCTTAAAATGACACATATGTATTTATTTCCTAGGTTTCTTACTTCCAGTCATGACAAAATAATGGTCATCATCTTCCTTTTTCTTTGCAGTAGGTTTTTTATCCCCACTATCTGTTTCCTTAACAGATGAGGGTGGTTTCCTGGTTGAAGTTGGGGTTTTACTAGTTTTTGAAGATCCTTTAGCTGAACACTGGCCCTTAGGGGCAGTCTGTGCGGACTTTGGTGCAGTTTGTGTTTTGACAGAAGACTGGGGAACACTCACAAGGGACAGTGGGGTGCGGCCGGGAGACTTTGAGGAGCTGAGTCCTTTCTTCTGACATGTACTTTTATTCTGAGGCTGCTTTTTGGCAACAGAAACTATATTCTTATCTTTCAATTCCTGTGCAGCTTTTGCAGGAGAAACTGAGGATACAGAAACTGGCTGATTTAAACTCAAGGCTGATTTAAGCTTCTGTGCAGGGATTGGCTTTGCTTGTGGGGCTCTACCAGATGGCTGAGACCGCGTTCCTGGACCTGTGGCTGTGGTTTTGGAACTAGGTTTTGTCATTTTTGCAGAGGACTGGAAAGAAGGAGGAGGTTTAGGCCTTGCGTGTATGTTTGCTTTAGGTAGCTTGGGACACTTTGATGATGAATTCAAATGTGCAGCTAAGTGAAATGCTGCACCATCCCTGGAAGAAATATGATTGTGTTTCAAATACCTTGGTTCCGTTTTTCCAGAAGACTTACTTGGCAAAAGTGTAGAATCAGGCAGATCTCTTGAATTCTTGGCTGGAATAACCTTGGCCTTTGGGGTACTGGGGGATGCGATACATTTTCTCAGGGACTCAGATGCACAGGGTGCAGTTCTTGTTATAGCTGGTGAAGAAATGTTTGTACCTACTAGATTTGAAGAAGCAAGTGAAGGCGATACATTGTTCGAAGGAGCATGTGGTTTCTTTGTTATGCCTTTTGAAGGCTTGAGCTTGGGATGAGAAGATGCTGCTAGAGAATTTGGAAATTTAGAGCGGACTGACACTGAGCCCAAATTACCTCCTTTCGGTGAAGATGAAGGTGGCAATACACCTGGTTGACGTGCCTGTTTTTCTTTGCCCCTTGGAATACCAACCGGTGCGCCAGGTTTTGAATTTTGTTTCTGAAACATGTTAACTGCTGACAAAGGATTCATTTCAGGAGGCTGAGGTGTTCTGGTAGGCAAATCAGGTGCACTTTCATTAGAAACTCCTTTTTGAAATGCTAAAATTTTTTGTTCTAGTGTAGCAAACTGTAATATTCGACAGGGGTCATATTTAAGCAAAAAACCTTGAAGAGTATCCCAGCCTCCACCAACACGAACCATGACATGTTTTCCATGAAGCATCTGCCCCCAAAAGAACATAAAACATAAAGCTGTAAAACTGTGAGGTTTACAGTTACAACTCATTAGCAGTCACAATTTGTAATGTCTGTGATCTATGAAATTCAGAGTATTTACCAACAGCTTCATTACAAATTGACAATCTCTTTCTTATGTTATCAGTATAATAAATTTAATTCATACTGAATTATGCAACTAACAATACGAAGTCTTCCAATTTGTAGGGAAGATATTTACACATAACTTGCATCCTACAAATCCAAGTTATTAATATACAAAATTGCAAGGGCAATATTTTTCAATAAAGAGTTGAATATTGAAGGAAGGAGAGAGAAGAGAGAAGGAAGGAGAGGGAGAAAAGAAGAAATGGGGACTTATGAAAAAAATGCTTCATAATAAAGAAAAAAATAATTATGAAAGATAAAAACTAAACCTTATACTCTACAATTTAATAAACTATGTCCATATGTATTCCATCCATTTAATCTTTAAAACACTTTGGTATAAGTTATTATTAGTTCTTTGCAGAAGAGAAAATTATGACTCTGAGAGATTAAGGAATTTGTCCAAGTTACAGAGCATGGCCTGGCCTCAAATGCACTGGGCTGACCTCAACTCAAATGGCACTTTGGTGGGAATAAGACACTCCCTGACTCTGCCAATACAGCCCAAGCTGGATTTCAGGCCCCTGTCCACTCGGTAGACAAATCTGCACAATTGTGTGAGGTTGTCCACAAATTTTTACTCTAAGTCCTATGCTCTGTGAACCACCGTACCATATTGCCTTAAAAAAGAAAGCTAATTAAAAGAAGGTGCATGTGGATGTTTCCGTGTGAGTTGGGTGAGGGTGGGGAAGTAATAACAGTATATGAAATAGAACAAAATATGAATGGTGAAATTATATTTTTAAATACTTTTCTATTATTTTCCTAAATTGGAAATAAAACAGCACTTGTATCAGAAGTGGAAAGAATGCTTGACAGGTGAAATTTCAATTTCCTTATCAGCAAAGGGAACAATTAATCAACTTGTAGATGGGAAAAGGGAAGGAAATGAGCATGTATACCAGCATACGGGAAGATTTTATGCTTGAGGTACAAAGTATGTATTATTATAAACTGCAGTGTTTCTATTTCCTTTTCTTACTATAGATACCCCCAATCTTATTAGATGTTTTTGTCTTGTTTCTTTCCATCTTATGATGGAAAATTATTTCCTTTTTAGAAAATTATGAAAAATGGAATAAGTTCCCTGGGCTATAAAAAGATTGTTTTCCTCAATTATAATCAATGTCTAAATAGTTTTAGCTATCCTGAAGTTAGTAGTTTGCTGTGTTAAAAATGTTTACCTAAACACATTATATAATCATGAAAGCAACTACTCTATATTTTTCCCATACAGAGAAATTCTTTCATTAATAGTAGCCACTGTTCCAATTTTTTAAAAAGTAAAAGGGGAGCAAAAGGAGATTGGTGAAGCAATCAACCCAGTTTCAAAACAAAATCTATATGCAAATAGGATGTAAATGTAAGTAACGGACTTACTCTTATGAAGAGAATTTTATCCCCTAGTCGGTACCGTCCTTCGGATAAGTACTCAATAGAAAATCGATGCGAACAACTACAAGGAGGGTCTTCAGCGATATGTTTAACCTGAGATTAAACATAAATAACAAAATTCAGTGCTTGTTACAAAAGCATTTTATTTAAAATCAAAATGCAATGTTCTTTGATAGCTAAGAAAATCAAACTCAAAGATGAAAATTCAAAGGCAGTTCAGCTATTTAATATCTCTTCTCCTTTGCTTGTTAACAAATACTGACATTAGACATTACTAATCTAACATAAAAACCCACACTGATGAAGTCTGAGTCTCTCTCTCTTTCTGCCCAAGTGCTATCAGGCTCGCAGTATTAATACAACTGACTGCTAAAGAAGGTCTTCGAATGTGTAAGAGAAGGAAGTCGAGTAAAAACACATTTGTTGAGTTCCAGAAAACATACGAGTTCATTGTTTTGCTTGAATTGTTTTAAGCCCTGAATTAATATATCTGTGTGAAATCAAAGTCAGGTCAGTCAGATAAAGGTTAAGTAGGAATTTTCACTTCTCCCTTAACACTGTGCCAAACTAATATTGCGGGGGAATATCTAGATTTGTTTAAAGTTATTGTTAAAATAGACAGAGATACATATTCACATCTATTTGCCAAGAGTGAGTAAAATTCTTTAAAATTTCAACTCAAGAAGGATTTTTCTAAAAGTTCTTGCTTTGTTTCCATAGTCTGTAAGGAGATGGGAGTCAGGGGGAACTCTACTTCTATCACTCAAGAAGCTTACAGAATTTTTATTTTTATTTTTTTCAGAGACTTGGTCTCATTCTATCACCCAGGCTAGAGGGCAGTGGCATCATCATAGCTCACTGCAAGCTTGAACTCCTGGAATCAAGCGATCCTCCTGCCTCAGCCTCTCGAGTAGCTGGGACTACAGGGGTGCTCCACCACGGCTGGCTAATTTCCTTTTTAGAGACGGTGTCTCAGTATGTTGCCCAGGCTGGTCGCAAACTCCTGGGTTCCAGTGATCATCCTGCTCCAGCTCCCAAGTCCCTGGGATTATAGGCGTAAACTATAGCGCCCAGTCAGAATTTTATTGCAGTAAATATAATATTTTTTAAAATGGTAAAACTACAGTAAATATAAAAAGAAACTCAAGAATTCTATATTTAAAACATGGAACTGAAACTAAATTGATTAAATGAAGATATTTGTTGAAATATCTTTGATTGAAAAAAAAACATACATCAACCACTGTGGAAAATATTTGGCTTTTCCTAAAATTACATTTTTGAAAAAGCAATGTCATGAATATTTTTCTCAATTACCTGTCACACAGAGTATATCTAAATAAATTAATTTAATTGAACTTAGGTATGATGTATTCATAGAAGAAAGTCTCTCTAGATATGCCTAAGTTCTCAGCTAAGTTAGCTGAGAACTAATAGAAATTTAAATGATTGTCTTAAATTATCTATCCCAAATGAATGGACACTTGTGGATTTACCAGGGCCTGATAAGAAAAATCCAGAATTTGTTTATTTTCCTGTATCATTCATCGAACAAGATAACATGCTTATAAACAAATAGAACTGATTTTTCACAAGTCATTCAATCAAATTTGTCTTATTCATAGCCTGAGTTTATGTGTGCGTTCATATACATACCGTATGCATAAAATGGCTAAAAATAAACTGAACTCAGGTAAACAGTTTACAATGATTATAACCATGTATATATATTAGTTGACCAAAGTAATTTGAAAGGAGATATTTCTTTTAGTCACTATTTTCTGTCTGTAAAAATTTCAGTAAGTATATAGAATTTCAGTTGTATACTTCTTAACAGGACTCTAAATGATGAATCAGATCACATTTGTTCCTCATTTTAAACATGACCCCAAGAAATCTGTAGATCACGTTTTTATAGGTGGGCATTGAATGTATACATATAGCACATATATAGAGGAATGTGTTCTTTTTTAGTTTTTATAATAAGAATGCAGAGATGAGAAGTCTTTTATTTCCCTTGTTTAAAATATCCAAATACCACTTCTACTGACCAGTACAAATCAGCACTAACCCACAATCTAAACGAGGGAGTGAGCCTGAAATAAATAAGAGCTGTGGATAAGAAACGCTTTCTTCTGGTTTTATTTATTGCATAATTTGCATTATAACACTAACAAAAATAAGGAAAATAAAATAATCTACAAAGGTACTACATTACTATCAATTATTTTCATACTCATTTTTTCTATAGTTTATCTACATATACATATTTTTCACAAAATAAATATTTTTCTTGTTGCTACATAATCATCATAACAATCACATAAAATGACTATTCTGTTAAGATGATGAATCTTTATAATTTGTAAATCAGATTATAATACTACTACGTTAAAAAAAGAATCAATGAATTCTCCTGGCCTATAGTACTCATGATGGGTTCCAGCTTATTTACTCCACCACTCCTCAAATATACATCCAGTCCTCATTGCACACACACAACAGAAATCACCTTTAAAAGATAGTGCCCCGAGCTCATCAGAGAGTGGAGAATGATACTGGTGTATATTCTGAATATATCAATATCTGAATATACCAATATACCAGTGGCTTGAAAAAAGAAAGAAACACTTTCTTTTAAACCTAGTATCACCTGTAGTAATAAACCTATGAGACTTTAAGACATCATGGGCGAAAGAAAAATGTGGCAATACTTACAGCTTCATGTAGTTCTTCGTGCTGACAGCACGATTTTGGAATGCTGATAGAATCTTCAGGCCCGGAAGTATTAAGCAAGGTCTCTTCTAACTCAATTTCTTTCTCAAGTTTTACTAATACTGGTGGCTCAACCCCGTATCTGAAAACCAACCAGGAGATCTGATCATTCAGGCAAAGATGACCCAAGCATTTCCCTGCATATCAAGATAGATTATATTTTATTTTTAAAGCAAAATCTGTATGATTCTCTTCTACCAATTGTTTCACTGGGACATTTGGAAATGCTTTTTAATGTCTCATAGATTGCCAAAAATTGATTATAATCTTCACATCATAGCATATATATGGGTTACTGGATACTTCCAATATTCTACCTGGGATCCCGAAAGGCAGCTGTAAAATCAGCTGATGAATAAAGATGCGTACGGGTATGGATGGGAGACATCAAGCCTCGGCCTTCTAATCAGATCCTCTCTGCGCTCAGAGGACTTGCTTTGCCTTGAACCGCTTTAAGACTACATGCTCTTGCCCTATTCTTAAACTAAAAAAATTAAGTAACCACTTTCACAGTTTAATATTAAATGAAGGCAAGTTATATTGAGAAAGCAGATGTTGACATATGCTTATGCAAATAGAACAAAGTTAATGAAGAAACAAAAAGAAGGATGAAATAGGAAAATAGGTTACTTTATTTCAATCAAGAATTATTTTGTTTTATTTATAGACAATAGTGTTCTTAGCTAATATTCAGTAGCTTAAAAAATGTTTATGACATTGAAATTCTGAAATATTGTAGAATATATACCTTGACACGATTCGACCAATTTCAAGAAGACAAAGATACACCTGCCTTGGATCTTTATGCAAAACTGTGGGAAAAAAGACCATATATTTTCAGGAGCAGAATTAAGTGGGGAAATATATTTATGGCATGGAAGAACATAAAAGGAAAGAATAATGAAGACAGTGGGTTCACTTGTTTGGAGAAAACTTAGAAAAGACATTTTCATTTTCTCTCTGTATTACTATCTTCCCTTAAAAACTTGTATGCAAATGTTCATAGCAGCATTATTCATAATAGCCAAAAAGTGGAAAGAATCCAAATGTCCATCAGCTGATGAATGGATAAAAAATGTGGTATATCTACACAGTGGAATATTAGTCTAAAAAATGAAGTTTGGGAGGCCCAGGTGAAAGGATCACTTGAGGCCAGGAGTTCGAACCCAGCCTGTGCAACATAGTGAGCCCCTGTCTCTACAAAAATTAAGAAAAATTAGCCAGATGTGGTGGAATGTGCATGTTGTTCTAACTACTCAGGAGGCTGAGGCAGGAGGATCACTTGAACCCAGGAGTTCAAGGCTGCAGTTGGCTATGATTGTGCCACTGCACTCCAGGCTGGGCAACAGAGCGAGATCTTGTCTCTAAAAACAACAAAAACAAAAAAGGAATGAAGTACTGTTACATGTTAGAACAAGAATGAACTATTATACTAAGTGAAAGGAACCAGACACAAAAGGCCACCTATTGTACGATTCTATTTATATGAAATGTCCAGAATATGTAAATCCACAGAGAAAGAAATTAGTAGTTGCCAGACATGGGGGAAGAGAGTAATTGGGACAAATCATAATAGGACTAGGTTTTCCAGAAATATTCTGGAATTAGTGATAATGTATAACATAGTGAATATACTAAAAACCACTGAAGTATACATTTTAAAATTATGAATTTTAATGTTATGTACAGCATATCTCAATTTTTTTAATGCTATTAAAAAAGGAACCTAATACACTTAAAAATGGTTAAGATGATAAATTTTGTTATGTGTATATGTATTTTTGAGATAGGGTCTTGCTCTGTTGCCCAGGCTGGAGTGTAGTGGCATGATCATAGTTCATTGTAACCTCCCACTCCCAGGCTCCAGAAATCCTCCTGCCTCAGCCTCTCCAGTAACTAGGACTACAAGCATGTGCCATCACACCTGGTTAATTTTTTTTTTTTCCTTTTTTTTTTGTAGAGATGAGGTCTTGCTATGTTGCCCAAGCTGGTCTCAAACTCCTGGCCTTAAGCGATTCTCCCGCCTCAACCCTCCAAAGTGCTGGGATTACAGGTGTGAGCCACTGCACCTGACCTGTTCTATATATTTGAACACAATTTTTAAAAATAAAAAATAATTTTTCAGAAATTTATTGACTATTATTTTTTTTGATTTTTAAAATTGTGATAAAATTGTACATGGAATAAAATTTAGTATTCTAAAAAAATTTTTAAGAAGTTAAAAGAAACTGAAATGCAAAAGTAAACAGAGATCCTTAAAAAAAAAAAAAATCTCTGACCATAGAACTCATGCTAAATGCACAAATGCACTGATACAGTAGTTAGGGATCATTCAACCTTTCTGTTCCTGTCCTTAGAGTTAGAAACTCTAGGAAAATTCTGAATCCTAATCTAATAATGTGCAACGTGTGATGAACTACAGCTACACCGACTCCCCCAGTAGAAATGGCAGTTGTTCTTTGATGTATGAATAGCGTCTCTTATATACCACAAACACAAAGTATACTCTTTCAAATAAAAAAGCCTATATTTGAATCTAAAACTCACACCAATAAAGGAATTTATCCTAAATTTTTTATGAAACCTGTTTGTCTGTAAACACTAGAAGTACCTTAAAATAGATTTGTTTCTTAAAATAGCTTTGAGTTCCCAGCAAAATGTAAAAAATTAAGAGGTGCATCTGTGAGGCCAGCCTAGAAATGAATTACTGGTATTGGCAGTGCTTTATTTAGTTCTATACTGACCTTCAGGACAGTCATAACAGACTGTCCTCTACTGAGAATGAGAAATATACAATTATCTGACATCCTTTTGGAAACAATAAACTGGAAGCTGGTGCACTCAAAGCATTTCCTCTTCCCTTTCATCTCTGGAAGCTGGATGTGCCATTAAATCACCTACATTGTCAATAAATATCAGCACACCTGGACTAAAAGCAGCTGCAGACTGAGGGGTAAGACAGCAACCCATGACACTTTACAGTGGGTAGGAGTATCCACAGGCACAGCAGTGGGAGCAGCTTACCTGAGTGCAGGCAATAATTTAAAAACAATAATAAAACCAACTAAAAGTCAGTTGGCTTTTTATTATCACCATGAACCAGCAATTCTAAACGTCAGTGATAAAACTCTGTACCGGGGCAGATGACTTCCACAGCCCCCACCCTTGGTATGCTACTGCTCCCATCACAGCAGTATAAATTCGCTGTGTGTGTGTATGTGCACATATATGTATATACATACATAAATGCTTTGAAATACACACACACACACATATATAGTATAAAACTTAGATAGCTATCAATTTACTCACTGCACAGATACTTCTGTTGACTTAAAGGAAAGGAGAAGGAATACCAATAATTCTTCAGTAGAGCATGACTTTTCAAAATGAACTGTCAAAAATATTAATCCATGTAGATAATCGAATTGGCAGATGTTGTTTACAAGGTAAATCTAAACACTATGACTGCACATCATTAGACTTTCTGTTGTTTCTGTAATTATGTGGTTAAAGAGAAATTACTAGTAATTTAGACTTGGTAGAGTAATTCTTGATGAAAACATTAATTAGTAAATCATCAGTCCAGAACCTTCCTGCAGCCAACTTATAGTAAATAAAGTATTTTGAGGGCATTCTAGATATAGAAAATCTTTAACCACAAATGAAAAGCTTAATATATTTGATTTAGCTTCTAATTCTCCAATTGTTTTACATATATTTAAAGTACAAACTTTCCTAGAAAAATGAGATGTGACATTTGAGTCCTTATTTGGAAAGAAAAATTGGAAGTGAGGGATAGAAAAGCATCCTAATAAACATAAAAAACAACGATGACAACAACACTTACCTAAACCTTCAGATTCAAAGAGATAAGTTTCATCGACCCCAATGTGCCTACACCAGTGAAGGAAGTTTGCAGTATTGTCTCGGGCAAAGAATGAACCTGATGCAGCATCCTTCTTACAGGGCACCTTTCCCATTGGAAAATTCTAGAAAAGAAAAAAGAATAATTTCAAAAAAAAGCAAGGATTTTTTCATTAGATATTCATTTTAATATACTAAATAAATGTTCAATGCATTGCATGTAACTAAAAAGTATCCTTTAGGGAAAAAAAGATATCTTCAAAAAGTATCTTATTTTACTTAAAAGTATATTCCAGAAAATGATTACTAGGAAAACAATCTGGTATATGCTATGTCTCTTCACACATAATTCAATACAAACACAAAATTACCCTATGCTAAAAGTGAACGGACACTCCTTTTTGCTTACTTCCTTTCATGTAGATTCATAAGGGATGGTTCTGAGTTTTTTGAAACTATCAAATAGGGAAGTAGTTGCCCATTCTTAATTCAAGTTCTTTGAAAATTAATGATCTAAGTTTCACAGAATCTTAATTTTTTGACTTTGAGGCCCAAGAGTATTTGGATAATCCTGCTGAGGCTGAGGGTTTTTTTGTTTTGTTTTGTTTTAGTTGAAATTTTTACTTAAATAAGCAATTCATGAATATGATTTTTTTAACACAATAGGTAAAGTAGGATATAATGTCTTCCTCCCACCTCTACCCCGTAGTTCCTCTCACCCTAGAGAAAACCACTATTACCAGTTCCCTGTATACCCTTCCTGTTGCTATTAATTTTCAAAACTAAAATAGCCTTATGAGTTTTTTCTGATGGAATACAGAATATATAATCATTGCCAAAAAAAAAAAAAACAAAAAAACCCAGCAAAATACAAAGATATAAAGAAGGTTAGTATCCTGAAATCCTCTCACTCACATTTTGGTGAGACAGCTCTGTGCACAGTTATACACACAACTGTACCTACAAAATGTCACATAATCATGCTATTCTGCAATTTGATTTCTGTGTGTATGTGCATATATACACTTAACAATATGTTGTAGGAGTCCTTTGGAGTTGAAAATAATAGATTTAAATAATCATTTCTAATAAATATATACTATTCCAATGTGTTTAGGTATAATAATTAATTTTTAACAATTTCTTTATTGATGAACATTTAGGTTGTTCCTAATTTTTTTGTACTATCATTTTGTGAATTTGTGATTAGTTTCTTGTAATAAATTCTTATAAGTAGAATTATATGTCAAAGGATGTACTTTATTTTGAATGGGAGATATATATATCTATCTCTATCTATCTATCTATATATCTCACCCACTGTCCCCCAAGAATGATGATAGTACTTTATATTTCCACCAACCAATGTGTAAGTGTCCAGACCCCAAACTCTTGAAAACACCTGCATTTCATGAAAAGAGGAAATCTTATCTACTTCAAATCATGACTTTAGGGTCAATGGAGGAAAACAGTCTAAAAAAAATTATTATTGATTCAATCCAATATTTATAGAATTTACCATTAAGGCAATATATGGAGAATATGAAGAGGATAATTATAACAACAGCAGCTAGTACCTGTGTGCCAGGAACCATCACAAGCTCTTTTCTCAATTAACCCTCACAACAATCCTAGAAGTAAGGCACCATGATTGTTCTCAAGAAGAGCTGGCCACTGGATAGCTACTGTGCATCAAGCACTACGCTAGACACCATCTATACATTATCTCATTTAATTCCACGGAATTCTCACAAATAAGTTCTACAAGGTAAATATTAACACCTCCATTTTACAAAAGAAAACATTTTTCTGGAGGCTCAAAAAGGTTAAGTAAATCATTCAAGGTCTCATAGGCAGCTGGGGTGGAAGTTGACAACCTTGTAGAAATGATAAGAAATGTACATAAACAAATTAATATGTACCAAGACACAAAATCAATACTGTCAAACATTTACTTACCTCTGGTTCTTCAGAGTTGCATGTTTTCACCATGTTTTGAAGAACCTTAATCAGTTGGCATAACAGTACTCCATTATCAAGTTCTTCTAATAATCTTTCTGCCTTAACTTCAATGCCTAAAAAAATATTTCAAAGTTAAGATTCTTCTAGAAACAGTAAATTCAAATATGGTTACATTCTTTAAAAAATATGGTTAAAATTTAATTAAATAGAATCAGATTATAGCTGAAACACTAGACAAATATCAGATCAGGTTCCAAGTATTCACTCTTAGAAGGTACAGTCAAAACAGCAAATAATGTCAAGTTAAAATGAAAGACAACTGAAACAAAAATATCTATGATGTAGAAGTGCAGAAAAAATAAAATCAACATCTCTTTGATTTCATTTAGAATGAAATAAATTCACTGCATATTAATATTGCTTACACAAGAAAAAAATTCTCTAAAAATAAGATGGACTTTGTTGCAATTTAAAAATTAAAGATAATACTATAAGAAACATCCAGGGAAGATTAACTTTTCACCTCTGAAATACCTTCTTTAAAAGCATTATTATTGCGTAATAAACTTTTAAAAATTATCCAAATCAACTGATATCAGACAACTAGAGTGTGTGTTTGGCGAATGTATAATTACCTTGGAAGGTAATTATATTTACCTTTAGGATATTCCTTTTTATGAAAACCTTGGAATCTTACATGAAATTCTTTATTTAAAGTGAATTTCTTTTCTGGGAAGAAAGTTTGGAGCATTAATCATATTCTCTAGTAGAGTAAAAATTATGATGCTGGACATTCTCCGACCTGACATTTCCTTTTAGGTTTCATACGCCCTTATCCCTCAATGCTTCATTTTAATCATTTTAACTACAGTACACATTTCACTCAGAGTCTCATACCTTATACAAGATTAGGTGGGAAAATCAGTAAAAAAAAAAAAAATAAAACTGTATACTTTTTAAAAAATATTTTAATGTTAACAATGAAAATGTTGATTATTCAAAACTTACTGACCTCTTCAGTTAAATTTCAAGTTTCCTAATATTCAAGAAACAAAATTCAGGGTAAATCAGAATATCTCCCAAACTAGAATATAAGCTTGGTAAGAACAAGGATATTGAATATCTTACTCACTAGAGATCCCAGCATGTATTACAGTCACTCCTTGACAAACAGTAAGGCTCTCAGTCAATAGTTATTGAATAAGGGAATCCAATTTTGGGTATTGTATCAAGCCTTACCTAATAAACCGGATAACCAGATTGACAGATCTTCCTGCATGGGCAACAGAGTGGCTGCATGCCTGACAGTTATCCACTCATCATACTGACACACGTTAGCCAGTCCTGGCCCGTGTCTGGGAGTCAGAGGACTCCGTGGACTTAGAGGCAGGTCTTCTCCAAACCATACCTAAAGAAAACACCAATCAACTGAATGAATGCAACTTCTGCTAAAAATCATCATAATCTACATCTAGATTTAAATGATGAAGTATAAACCATATATAATAGACATATAGACAAAACTGCAGCAGCTCACAAGAAGCAAACAGTAGTCCTAGATACCCGAGACATTTTCAGTATTCAATACTGTGGTCGATGTAAGCGAACACCTAATTAACAAATGGATTGTACTATCAAGCCAAGAGGATACAATTCAACAAATAACATTTTTCCTTTACTTGTTAACTGAGTAAGTTTAACGAGTTACTTGACCAGAGTCTTAGCATCTTAGCTGTAAAATGGGTTAATGATTCCTGCCTTAGAAAATACATCTTTGTGGAATTAATCAGAACCTTTAAAAGCTCTGTACTTCTGCTCAGAAACAGGATGTTCGTACTTTGAGACAGGAGTGTACCAACCTCCTCATTTGCCAGCAAATTAATAAAGTCCTCTTTCCTTCGAAAGAAAGAAAGAAAGGAAGAAAGAAAGAAAGAAAGAAAGAAAGAAAGAAAGAAAGAAAGAAAGAAAGAAAGGAAGGAAGGAAGGAAGGAAGAAAGAAAGAAAGAAAGAAAGAAAGGAAGGAAGAAAGGAAGAAAGAGAGAAGAAAAGAAGAAAGAAAAGAAAAGAAAAGAAAAGAAAAGAAAAGAAAAGAAAAGAAAAGAAAAGAAAAGAAAAGAAAAGAAAAAAAAAAGAAAATATATCTTTGTAGCGTCTGGCATCAGGCCTAACAGCAGAGATTCCATAAACATTTGTTGAGTGAATGGATAAATGAATGAATGAATGCATAAATGACATATTTTTGTAAACTTTAAATCATAATAAATAACATTATCTTTTAAAAAAAAAGAATTTCTAAATATTTTGGTTTAAAACAAGTGGGTGGCAAACTATAGTCCACAGGGCAAATCTGATCTGTCACCTGATTTTATATGGCCCAGGAGCTAAGAATGGTTTTTACATTTTCAAGTGGTGGTTATATAAGTACTTAGATAATATCTTGATTTTGCCTATTGGCCCACAAAGCTTAAAAAATCTATTACCTGGCCAATCCCCGGGTTAGAATAAAAATTGACATAAACATACTATCAAATCAACACTTGAGAAATTTTGAAATACAATTAGATACGCTTTAATATAAAATTATTTATACAAAAGACTGTACCACTTCTTCAAATGTGAAAGAAGTGATTATGTTATTAGGAAGTCATTTTTTAAAAAAGATATAAATAGCCCTTGTCTTTCCCTTTCCTGAACAATTTGGGAAGGGGTATTATTAGAACCCAAGTGAGTGACTAGAAGGTTCTCATGGGGATGGCTTGGAACAGAGAGTCAGAGCTTGAGTGAGGTGACAGGGCATCTATGTATGGGGACAACCTTGTGCAAGGTGTCACACCCTGAGCAGGTTAAAGAGGGCATCCACTGAGGGGAAAAGGGAAACGTCCCAGTACAGGGTGCCAGAGTCCAAGTGAGCTGAGCATCTACCCAGGGAGAGGACAGCAGTGGCAATGGGAGGATAGATCAAATGGGAGCCAGATTTCCCACTGCCAGAGAAGAGAGGTACAAATATGGAATGAGAGAAAACCAGAATGAATCCTATGGTGTTGGATTGGAATATCTTTTACCAAAAAGCAAAGTCACTCAAAGTATGTCAACAGGACACAGAAGTCAGCCTAAAGGGACTTTTATTGGCTAAATTGAGGGCAATCTGAGCATCAAAATAAATAGTGATAGAAATGGATTATACCACATTGAATAAAATAGACAGCTATGAGCCCATACAGATATAAATAAATGAATAAACCGATTTTGACACAAAGTGGGATTTATAGTTTCTAAGTACAGAAAATACTTATTCCAAAGGGAAAAAGAGTAACTTTACAGTAAAGAAACCTGACAAACAGCATCCTAATAAGTGATGAAGGTGAACACTGTCAATAGCGGGACAAATCAAAATTGTATGCCACCTGATGGAATGCAGTGACAAAACACAGCACCCTTCTGTGATATTCCTGCCCAAGATGCATAACCTGAATCACAAAAAACATCAAGCAAATCCAAACTGAGGGGCATTCTACAAAACACTGGTTTGAAATATGCAAAAGTATCAAGGTCATTAAAGACAAGCAAAGACTGAGATACTCTTCCAAGCTAATGCGGACTAAAGAGGATGATAATGATTCTGAATTGGATATTATTGGGACAACAGGCAGCACTGGAGTATGGCCTGAGTATTAAATGTAGTACTGTACCAATGTTAATATCCTTATTCTGATTATTTCATCATGGTTGTGTAAGAAGATGTCCTTGTTTTCAAGAAATATCAGGAGTCCCCAACATTTTTGGCACCAGGGACCGGTTTCATGGAAGACAATTTTTCCACGGATGAGGGGTGATGTGGGGGGCTGTAGTGGAAGTGGATGGGGAGCAATGGTGAGTGGCTGTAAATACAGATGAAGCTCTGAAGCTTTGCTGGCTGGAGGCTCACCTCCTGCTGTGCGGCCAGGTTCCTATCAGGCTATAGAAGGGAGGGTGTGGACAACAGCAGGGGTTGGGACCACAGCAGGACCGAAGTATTCAGAGGTGATGGGGCATTAGATTGGCACTTCCTCTCAAATGGCTCAGGCAAACAAGTTTCTTTGTACTGTACTTAACAACTACTCTGCAGGTTTGTGACAGCTGTAAAATGTTTTTTAAACCCTTTTTTAAAAAAGAGGTGTAAGTAAAAGGCTATATCAAGTGAATCTAGTTCTTTCTTGATTTTAAAATACAGACCATTTTCCCCTTAAAATAAATTTATTGAGATTCATTTGAAGCAAGTCTTACTGCACAAAATCAAAAGTCATAGATAGCAACACCATACGTAATTCAGAAAAACTTTGGAGGGGAAAAAAAAAAAACAAAACTTGCTTCCAATCTCCTATGATGAGAAATAAACATTTTTTTTTAATCCCAAGGAAAAGAAAGAAAATGAATAAATGCAAGATACATGGAGGAGTAGTGAAACCTAATAAAAATACCCAAAGACAAAAAGAAACAAATTATTTGAGGGACGTTATTTCAGGAATTGAGAGTGAGGATTGGGAAATGACATCCTAAATATATGAGGATCCTATAAATAAGAAAAAAATAAAATATTATTAATTTCCCTAAATGCTCTTAAAATTATTTCCAAGGGAGTAGAGCAAAGATTTCCTATCTAATTCTTCACTTCATAAGCATGTCTTATTTCCATTTGTAATCCCAGGACTCAGTATAATACTTAGCACATAGCATTCAGTCGAAAATATTTGTTGAATAATTGAAGAATAGATATTAGCAAATGACCCTTTGTACCATTAAAATCAAGATGAATCTTAAAATGAATCATATTTGATGGTCAATGGAATATGCTATTTGTCCTTTATTTGTCTTTGCTGAAAAAAGGCAGAGCAGGTGCAAATGTTTGTCAAGGAAAGATGAGCATGAGTTAGGAGGGTGGTTTTAAAAAATTATGTGTGAAAATGGAGATGCTAACATTTACAAAAGTCATTCTTACTTCTTGCCACATTCTAGAGAAGTGTGCAGGTTGGATTTTCCTATTATCGTAAGCAGAAGAGACTTTATAATCACCTGGGCTAGTCAGTAGCATGTTAACGTTAAGGGTTAGATATTAAAAAAAAGTGCATGTGTAAAGGCTGTTCTCAAACATGCTGAAAGCTGTCATGTTGTCATTAAGAGAGTCTTAATACACAGGCGGTCTACAGATCAATTTATTAATAGGTACATAAACTTGCTTACATTTAGGCAAAATGTTATGCTTATGTATGAACAGGCCTTTTCTCAAAGAGAGGTCATAGCTTTTGTCAGATTCTCAAAGGGGACTATGACCTAAAAGAGATTAACGATTGTTGTTCACTGACTTTTAGAATGTATGTTTATTTACTAATCAGAAAGAGGGATATAGATGAATGGCAAGGAAGATAATATATTAAATTAATAAAAAACCAATTGATAAAAGCTATTTACTGGATGTCTCCTCTCTGCAAGGCACTTATGAATAACTAAGTAACTGTCTAATATCATTAGCAGAGAGAGAGGTGAAAATTCTGGAAAGTTCTCACATTCAGCAGGGAGAGAAGCAAAAATCTCCATGAGAGATGTCAAGGGTACTCTGGAGAAGAATCAATAAAGATAGATCTGTGGAATCTAGATCAAAGAAAGTTTCGAGAAAACTATGAAAAAAAAACCAAGTTAAGAAAATATCAATAGTCACTGGTGTAGAAATAATTAAAAAAAAACAAAAAACACATGGTCAATGTGGCAGTGATAAAAAACACTCTTACGGAATCAAGAAAATATAATGAAAAAAACTAATGATGTTTCTGAGACTTGGATAAAAAGGGGATGAATAGAAGTAATCAGATCAGAAACAGTTTTGAGTAATAAAGGAGTTCTGAGCATACTGAAGGAGATCCAAAGGTGAGACGATCCAAAGGGGAAGAATAAGACCTTTTGGGAGACTGTCATGGAAAAGTACGATGGAGCTCTCTATTAGTAGAGCAGGACATAGCTGCATAGCATAGGAAGGTTTATAAGCAGGATCACGTGCAGGGTTGTTCTTAACCATTTGATAAATAAATTCTCTTCTCTAAGCTGTCATCAACTGTTATCTTGATAAGCCTTCTTTCTTGTTTAAAAATGAGAGAAAGACAGATTTCGTAACACAGGTATTATCTCCAATTTTATATCTGAATAATTTTGTTGTAGCAATGATGCAATCAAACTTCTGAAGTGCTTACAATATACAGTTTTTTAATTGTAGGCCCTGTGCACAGGATAGCTCCATTGATTCCTCACAACTACTCTGCAAAATAAAGACTATTATCTTCACCTTAGAGGTAAGGAATCAGAGACTCGAAAGGGTAAAATAACTTGCCAGAATCTCACAGAGTGGCAGAACTATAACCAAAACTGAAATCTGATTGACTCTCAAGTTCTCACTTTTCCAAGGCAAATTTTGTTATCAGCTGCTTGCATCTTTCTAGGTAGACCTTCAATGTGACTTTTATCTTTAATATTCAATCCTGTTCTATTTATATCAAAAGAAAGAAAACTATTAGGATATATTAGAATAATATAGCAAACACCAACTCTAGAAATCATTCAAATATAAGATTATTCTGGTTTGTATCATTACCCCCAGCTTGCTGTCTCTCTGCCAAAAACAGATGAAAAGCCACCCTTTGAAATTTTAATGCCTACTCATACACAAGCATTTACAGAGCACATGAGCAATTATCTAAAATGAAAAACTTATATTTTTTTCCACCAATATCTCTTTTAACAGTAAAAATATACTAAATTGTAATAAGGAGGAAACTATAAAATATTCCAATTCTTTTCCCAGGGTGGTATAAATAAGATGGACCAAACAACCCTAGGATATTTTTGATCCTCACAAATTCAGTACAAATGAAAGCTTAGAATTAAAATCTATTCAGACCTAGAAAGTCAAAATATATTATTCCTGTTACTAAATTGTGATGCTTTGAAAAACTACCACAATAAAAACACTTTATGATTAATCTTATAATTTAAATTTTTTTTGCAAGAAAAGCACTTACTTGAATTGCAGGCTGCATGGTCATCTATATGGAGACGAAATTGCTTTTCTGAAAACAGAATAAAATATTAACATGCAGACAATGGCAGCTTTCCTATTCCTCAAAACCCCCAAATTACAAGATTTAGGAATGTGCTTTACTCTCCTATTTGACTAAAAACCTAAAACTTTTTCTTCTAGTTAGAACAGTTTGACTATAAGAGAATTCATTAATCCCTCCTTGTTTCTTACTCCATAAAGGTACTTCTTATCCGAAAGAGGAAAACCTGAGACACACTTTAATATGTAGTTTCTGGCTTTAGGATCAAAGTAATTCTTGAAGCATCTGGCTGTTTAAAAAAAAAAAAAAATAGCTCATATAAAAGTCTCCCAGAATCTTACTTTTCTCTGTAAACATAATATAAATATAAATATCACAACAATTGATATTGAAAGTCAAGTATCTTTCATCTTATCTTCATAGAGATCATAGAAGGTCAACTGGACTTTATATAAATTCACAAGCTTAACCATAAGCTTCTTCTCCTAGACAAGGTAATAAAGATAAACATCAATTTTAACTGTGAAGCAAAAATGCTCAATGTCTTCCTATAATAATTTTCAAAGACAAAAAACAAAAGGAACAGCAATTTTAGCTCCAGAATGCAATTCTTAAAATCTACAATGAAAAAACACTTTAATTAATTAAATTAGGTTAATGCAATTCTTTAATGTGTTTTCAGAGGAAAAAAAGTAAAGAGCTTAAAAACATTCAGAATAATATAGACTACATAAAACCTAGGATTTTTGATTGCTTGTGGCAGCATAATAAGCTAGACTACTTTTTATTTTAAACCACAACTAAAACATTCTAAGAAAAAATATACAATTATAAGGCTATAATGCTATCACTTTCCAAGGAAAAGTTATTTTTCCTCTAAGTTATATCAGACATACCTCATGCCCAGTGCCAACTATACATACCAATTTCCTTTCAGGAACATTTCTTCTGGTACCAAAGTTGAACCTTAGCTAAGCCTTACTGAAAAGCCTAATATATCACATTTTCTTTGCGGGAAGGCAAAAGACAACAGAATGTCCTTTTTGATGTCATTTTTCCTTCTCTCTACCACAGCAAAAGGCCAAAGTACAAGTGAGCATTACTAATGAGCTTGTTATGCTTCCCACGAGCTAATTCAGTGGGGAATACATTTTCCTTTAGCATAAATAATCCTTTGTCTCCAACAAAGATCCACAGTAAGAAGCTTCCGAGACCATTTTTTAAAAGTGCAGCAAAGAAGCTGCTCCCATTAAAATGGAGTTCCACATAATCAGACAAGAGCTTTAACAGTTGGAACTGCCAACCCAAAACAAAAGAGAGCCTAAATTATAAGGCGTGTGCAAATCAAGAACAGTGACACATTCACAAAGAAGCTATCGCAAGAATGTTTAGTAGTTGCACTTTTCGTGGAAAATTCGAAAAAATTAGTTTTATGAAAGAAATCAAGAATTTGTGCACAACAGTCACTTGAACTTTAGCAAAAGAGTCTTTTTATACACACACATGTATTTGAATCCTTCTTACATAATAAAGACTACTTTCAAAGACTACTTTTAAGATGACAAAAATATATCCATCTGTATTCCCTTTAAAAAAGAAATTCTTTAATAAAATAGTACTCAGATAAATTATAATGTATCTTCCCATATGAAAAGCTATTATAAACATGAAAATATGCTTTTATTGAAAAATGTTTATAAACTGATGAGATTTTATCAGTTAATCATCAGTTAACTAATCAGTGCTTACTGTGTTCCAGATACTGAGCCAGTTTTTGACATTTTCTAGTCATTCACTGTTGTCTTTCTAAAACATTTTTGTGACAGGCATTTAATCCCAGGAGCAGCTTCTGAGCCCCAGTTCCAATCTGTATTGCAATCACAGCCTTTGCCTCTCACTCATTTTATTACCTATTTTCCTCTTTTCTATCTTTCCCTAAAAGTTTAATCTCTGTTTCATATAAACCAATTATACTGAACCAATAACACTTCATTTTTGGAGTTGCATCTTAATTAGCAACTTATTGGCTTTATTTTATTTTTGTCTTTCTGTCTTTTTGGAGACATCTACTTCAATTCTTTGCCAGTTGGGGAAGTCTTTTCCCTTAGATTTGGAGGGAAAAAAGACCTCTTCTGTGATCAAGTCCAGACTGTTCTCTAACCCTGCTGGGAATCTTTTACAAAGCAAGCTATGCATAGACCCTAAGTTAAGAATATTATAATTAACTTTTAAAGGCTGGGAAAAATGTTAGAGACACAGAATGTACTCATCCACCTGAAAATTGACCAGGATTTGGGCCTAACCCACTCATCTTAAAAAGTTTCCATCATGAAATTCTCAAGATTATTTGCAGTAAGGCTCTTCATTTCAATTTGACTTCAGGTTATAATGGAGAAAAAAGCCAACTGTTGAACTGACCCTTGGTCCCAAAGCTACAGGCTCTGAAACGTACATTTTCATTCCTCTCTCACATTAGAAGACATGATGGGGAGAGCTCAAAGTGTCATGGCTCATGCTTGATACAAATCTGGGGTTAAACAGGAAGAGTGGCAAAAAAAAAAAGCAAAGAAATAAGGTAAGTTCTTCAGAAAAAGAATAACACTAATTGCCACTGTACCACATATCCATTCAGCCACCAGATTACTGTCAAGACGCATAGCTGCCAGAGTATGATAAAGTTGTAGTCACTGCTGAGGAGGGAGAGGAAAATGAGATTGGGGAGGAATGCACAGGGGCCTTTCAACTGTACTAGTAATATTTTATTTTAAGTTAAGGCATATACTAGTCTGTATGCCTTTCTGCCTATCAAAAAAAATTTCATCATTCTTAATGCTTCACTTAGAAAAACAGATGAAGAACATATCCTTCTGATTTATTCAGGAAAAAAAAATGTTTCTCACCTTTAAAATTTTGAGTTAAATGTTTCCTAATTGCCTAATAAAGAAAATAGAAGGGCTATATCTATACCAAACATATTCCATATATTTTTAATGTATATGAAAATAACTTACCATAAAGGCAACACTGTGGTAGCAGAAAGTATCAGACACATCTGGCTCGAATTCCAGCTCCAGCATATACTTGTTATATGGTAGTTAACTTCTCTGAGCCTCAGTATTCTTATATGTAAAATGGGTTGTCACCACCTCCTTCTTATGACTGTTGTAAAAATTAAATGAGATGATACATATAAAGTACCTGACACATAGCTAGCACTTAACAAATGAGTTACTTTTAATATTATGATGAGACATAGTTTAATATAATTTATCAAATTAAAAAGAGATAAGAAAACAAGTCTAATAATACTCAGACATCATTAAGTATAATTTGGAAAGCTTCCTTTACTAATATAAAAATAAGTATGTTTATAAATGAAAGTAAAAGCTTTAAAATACCCACTTCATAATTCGGAGGATGCTCAGATACAAATCTGTGACTGAAAATTCTCTTTGCTAGAATGTGCCTTCAGGAATTTATTTCACATGGGCCCTCTGCCCCTTCCACCTGTCTCTTCAATGGCCTTTCTACCATTTTTGCTTATTTCTGGGACTATATCACTGTTTGGGCTATATCCTTTTTCATGTGGCACACACTCACTCATTTATTCCACAAGCATTTATTTACCCCCTTTATTGAACTAGGCACCACAGGCAAGAGGCACGGTGATGAACATAACAGATGTCTTACAGAGCTAATATAACAATTGAGAAGATTGCAAATAGCAAATACACAAATGAATACATAATTTTAAATCATGATAATTGCTTTGAAGGAAAGAACAGAGCGCCACGAGAGAGAAACAACAGGGGCCTACTTTAGACTGAGATTCAGTGATTAGAAACGATTTTGCTGGAGGAAAAACATGAATTTGAAGAATGGTAGGAATTAGCCAGGGAATGAAGAGGAAGAGTTCTGTGCACAGAGAACAATTTTTGCCAAGACTGAAAGAGTTTGATGCATTCCAAGAACTGAAGGAAGCCAGTCTGGCTGAAGCGTGGAGAAGGTGTGGCTTAGGATAGGGTTGAAGAGTTAGACGGTAGCCCCATCACATAAGATCATGTTGAGGAAATTAGATTTTATTCTAAATGCAGTGGAAGCCACTAGTGAGTTTTAACCAAAGGAGTGGTGACACGACCTAATTCACAGTTTTAAAAGAGCTCTCTGGGGAGGAGAGAGAAACATGGGAGTGAAACAGTGATGGGTTTAACAGAGAAAAGGGGGAAACAAAAAGGAAGGTAGATGGTGATGTAGGGAAAAGGATGAGGGGAAACAATGAGAGAAGGGAAAACAGGGAGGGGGGGAAGGTGAGAGCAAAAACGAGAGGGAGAGTAGCCTGGAGGGGGAAGGGTCCACTGCAGTAGTTAGTGACGAATGATCTGACGGTGTCTCCACTGTACACTGCTGGGCCAAGTATGAGTTCCTGGACTGTTGCTGGAAATTGTGTTGCTAGAAGTATTCAAGCCTGAAGTTTAGGAAACAGTTTGGGGGTAGAGACATGAAAGTTCCTAAGAAAAAATGGTTGTCTCCCTTCTCCACAATGTTTCTGCTATAGAAGAAATGTGGCAGCAAAGCTTAGAAGCAGCCACTTGGTAGACAGGTGTCTGATGGGGGATGTTTTTTGATATTGTTTATTATGTGACCTGAATTGATACATGATTTTGCCTCTCACCCCAACATGTCCAAGGTAGACTATGTACAGTGATTACAGTCAAGGTACCAGCAGGTCAAGTGAGCTGCCTGCTATGCCAGCGGATCACTAAGGGAAAAAATGACGAAGGCTAGTGTGTAGGCAGAGGGTCCGGGTGAACGGGACAGGATAGCTATGCCAATGCTGACCAGTGCACTGTTCAGGAATTCATACAACTGCCCCAGTGGACAAGTACATCTTAAATAAACTCCATCTGTGGTAGATAGAACAATGGCCCCCAAAACGGTCTACATCCTAACCCTCAGAGCCTGTGAATATGGGACCTTCCAAGGTAAAAAGAGACCTTGCAGATGGATTAAATTAATGAACTTGAGATGGGAGATCATCCTGGCAGGCCCAGGATGATCTCCCATCACAAGAGGGATGCAGAATGGTGAAGAGTCATAGAAGGCGAAGTAAAGACAGAAGCAGAGACAGAAGGAGATGTCATGTGGAAGAATCAGAGAGGTTGGAGGTGCTGCACTGCTGGCTGTGAAGACGGAGGAAGGAGCCAAGGAACGCAGGTGCCTGCAAAGAAACACACTCTCCCTGGAGGCTCCAGAAGGAACGCAGCCCTACTGATACCTTTTTTAGCACAGTGTGACTCTGACTTCTGACTCCTGAACTGTAAGATAGTAAATTTGTGATGTTTTAAGCCACTAAATTTGGTTAATTTGTTACAGTAGTAATAGGAAACTAATACACGTCTTAAGAAAGGAAGATTTGCCCAGAGGTCAGGACATTTGATCTAGAGAAAGTAATATGTATCCAAAATATGATTAGGAGATGTAGTGAGCCCAACATGCTGAAGCAATGAGGAAAGAGCACTAGCTATATATAATGTGCTTAAAAAAAAAAATGCAAAACTGATAGATAAAATCCACTGAGAGTGCTGTGTATTTACTGTCATCATCAACCTCATCATCATCAAATGGTCCTAACTTTGTATATCTACCAACCATCCATTTACGTATATCTTTATAGAAGCTTCCTGTGTATACTCCCCTAGGGAATAGCACCAGCATTCACTAAGTTACCAGGACATCCTTGATTCCTTCCTCTCTCACCCCTCTAACCCCCACCACTCCATACCTTTCCTCAGCCAAAACAGTCAATGACCGTATCTTGTTGCTTTTATCTCCAAACTTTTTCTTCAATACCTATGGCCACTCCTAGTTCAAGCCACCATCACCTTTCTCCAGGTTTACTGAGAGTCACCCTTTGTCCAGCATTGCAAGCCTCCACCCTGTTCTTCATGTACTGCTGCCTGGGTGATCATTCACAAACGCCCATCCAAGGACATTTTACTATTAATACTACCCTACTTAAAGCTCTTTATGGCTCTCCAGTGCCTTCAGGATAAAGTCCAAACTCCTTAACAAAGCTCACAAAGGCTTACACGATCCCACCCAGCCCTGACTCCCAACTCTTACACTCCAGCCATATTGAACCTTTATTAGACCCTTCAAGCAACATGCTCTCTCTCTTCCAGGTCATTGTACGTGCTGCTCTGTCTACGTGGAATGCTCTTCTTCCTCCTCTTGTCCAGACTCAGCTGTCCTTCAGACTCAATTCTCCAAAAGTCTCCCCTGAACTACCTCCCCAATTTAGGGTATATAGCAATATTATATGTTTCTATTTTACTGTACTCTATACTTTTTTTATAAGCTCCTTAAAGATGTAATAGTCTTCATTTCTTCAATGTCATTGTAGAAATCTGGGCTAAAATTAGTAATGGAATTACTCCCAAATACAATAAATGTTTGTATATATCACTAAAAGGGATATGAAGTGATAATGATGGTATATATATATTTATTTTGGGAAAAAGCAGCTTCCATAGCAGATGAAGACTTCTAAGAGAAAGAAACAAGATTTTTACAGTTTAATAAAACATGACAGTATTTATGAAATATAGAGACTGCTCATTTGAGAAATTTTTATTTAAAATTTTCCTCTTCAAATGTCTGGTAGAGATTCAACCTGAATAACTTAATTTTATACCAGATATAATTTTTGGTTTGTCATAAAACTTTGTGGGATACAAAAAAAATTCTTAATGAACTTCAAATCAGTTTGCCTTTACCTATGATAAAAGACTATATGAAAAACATAGACATACATGAACACCAATATAAAAAACAATAAGAACACTAAGTGTCCATTAACAGGAAAGTACTTAAATAACTTACGGAACATTCATACAGTGGATTCATTTAGCCACCTGAAGAATAATATAGAGCTATATCCACTGATATGAAAAGACGTTTTTTATATGTTATGTGAACAAAACAACCTGTAGAACAGTATATATAACGTTACTGGGATCACAGGGTTTTTCTAAATTATGTGTGCATACAAAAAAGAAAAAATTCTGAACCCAGTTAAACATTTTTCTCAACCACCAACACTCTGTATACAGTAAGCCCTTCACCATAGCTAATGTTATACTTTCTTACAGAAAAGCTTATGGTGTATGAGAGTAAGCAGGAGTCTCTGTGAGTCAGCACTCCAGCAATACCCAGCATATGATTGATGGTCATAATACTGCAAATTCTTATGATGCTTTCACAGGCAAAAGTGAAATTACATTTAGTAATCTGCTATATATCATTACGTTCTAGTTGTTTGGAAATTCGTAACACATTTATGAAATACACAGTAGCTTTCCGTTAACCAAACACCCTTCTCTGTAACAATGTAATAAAATGAGGAAACTTTTTGAGTTTTTAAGAAGAGAAACACTAAAGAAATACAGTTATAATTATAGTGTATATCTTGTAAACATTACTTTTGAGGAATTTTTCTATGACAATTAAATCTCAATTTAAAAAAGAAACTCAACTTGAGATAAACTGACTGACAAACTCCAATTTTCTATTCTCTCAAATTCTATGTCCATCACATAGCTCATTAGGTATGTAAAGGTATATCTAATATCAAAGTATGGAAAGCAACAAGTAATAAGAAGAAAGTAAAATACATACACATTACAATAAGAAAGTAAAACATAATAGTATATATTAAGTTTAATCTCTTACTTTCCTCATCAACAGTTGGCTTGAAAAAAATTATCAAAGTAACTGAAACTTTTCCCATTACCTCCAAACTTAAACTGAGATATTATAAAAAAAAAAAAATAGAAGAGTAGCTTACTAAAAACATAGTGAATAAACAAAAACTAAATGGGAAAACATAAATTAGGAAACATTACTTCTGAACGAATTCTCCAACTATCATTTATATTTATCAAATGTAAATTAGGAAACATTACTTCTGAACTGACCATCCCCTACACATCAAAACTCCAAAACATGATTGGTTTTTCACTAATAGTACGTATATTTTTGACAGTGTTCTTTTATTACACACTTTGATTTACCATCACAAGTTTTTTTCTCATTATTTTGTAATTCTTATAACATTCTAAATAAACCCATACCTACAGCAGAAATGAATCTGTGTCATACAAACTACCCAGTGCAGGAAAGTTGCTTAATGTTAAGAATATAATTCAAAGGTAGCGTGATATGGAAAAGGGGCTGGACGGAATTCCAGGTGGACCCTAGTAAGTTATTTTCCTTCTCTGAGCTTCGGTTTCCTCACCTATAAAAATGGAGATAACATCGACTACGTTGCAGGATTACTAAGAGGTATAACAATAATATAAATAAAGAACATACCCAGAACACAGTACCTGTCACTTTCTGGGTAATAATGTGTTTGATAAATAATAACACAAGTGTTTACTAAGTGCCAGATACTGATTTAAGTGCTTTACATGTATAATTTAGTCAGTGAATGATAACTATCATTGCCTTCATCTTCTGCCTCTCCCCACCCTTTAGGGATAGCTTGAAACTTTTAATTCAAGTTAAAAAGTATAGAAATTATAATAACTATGTGCCAGATACTGTGCTAAATAAGTTATATGGATTATTTCATTTAAAACTCACAATAACCCTCACATTAATAAAGTAAGAACTATTATTAACCTTCTTTTACAGATTAGGAAATTTAGGCTTAGAAAGATTAAATAACTTCCCTAAGGTCCCACGCTCAGTAAAATCTGATTTGAGAGCCCACATGCTTAGCAACTCTGCCACACTAAAAAGAAATACTCCTTTTAATTCAATAATGTCAAAATAGCAGACATCTACTGTTCAATGACAGTAGGTTGATTATTAATGAGTTTTTGAAACAGATGAGTCAGACCAACAATACCTATCCGGATCTACACCAGATCACCACCGTTTCCACTTTGTCATTTGAAACAATTCCAATCTCCTCCCAAAGGGACTCTGAGGTGGTGAGAATTCCAATTTCTAATCATTTAAGTGCCAAGAGAGGTGATCAGATAGCAGTTCACAAACTGCTTATCTCCTGAGAGAGTAGTTTCTAATGCTCTCCACACAAGGGAAGCAAAACCCTGGCTCTGACCTAGACTGGGCCAGAAGAAAAAAAAAAGAAAGAAAGAAAATCTCTTCACTTGCTAACGACTGGATCAGCTACCCTACCATAACGTACCACAAAGCACTCTAAATTTATAAGATTGAATGCCTTGGTCTGAAAAGATTAGGAAGGAAACAGGCGTGACTCCACAAGGAAGCACTCCTTCCAAAATGTTCCCTCTGACTTCTTTGCAAGCCTCCCCTTGCTTTTGCTAGCCTTCACCAGTGCGGTCCTTCGAACTGAGGGCTGTGGGTGGGAAAGCATCCTCAGGGTCTCCAGTTATGTTCCCTAGTTCCACATATCTGGGCGTTCTGGGTCCTGCCCGGACTGCAGAGAACAAATAGGGAAGAGACTATAAGCCCTGCTAGAGGGCAAGATGACAGTCTGCTTTGGTGTCTTTTCAGAGTCAGTGACTTCATCAACTCTTTCCGCGGGTGATGATGAAGAATCAAGTGACCTTCCAGTGCTAGGCGCCTGGGGACGAGGGCGCCCATGGAAACCCTACACTGGCCTCAGGCTGCGATTCCTCTTTGGAGTCTGAAGCAGGGCGGGTAGTGGTTCGATTACCTGCCCCCCACCGCCCAGCAGAGCTCGCCGGCACCTGCTGCTCCGGCAGCCCCCGCTCCCGCCCGCGCACACCTGTTGCCCCTCTCAGCGCACCAGGGTGGGCAGGTGAAGGCAGGCATACCTTCACCTTGATGGCCCCAGGGACCAATCAGAGCACGCGACTCCCGCAGCCAGCCAATCGCAGAGCATCTTGGCTCCCCAGACCGCGACCCAACGAAACCTCCGCTGCGACTCTGCAGAGCGCTGGGGGGCCCCGAGAGACCTCGGACAGGGGCGCGGAAGCCCTGGGATGGCGAGCAAAAGTTCGCGAGGGAAAGAGAAGGCAAACAGGGAAGTACTCACCAGGCGCTGGAGGGTCACTTCTCCCTGCGGGGCGACATCTCGGCTCAATCTGTGCCGAGCCGGCACGCCCCTGACCAACCGCCGCCGCCTGGGCCTCAGGATTAGCCGCGGTTCACCGCCGCCTGTTTCGAAGGGACCAATCAGAGGGAGGGGGCGTGGTCTTGAGGCCCCGCCCCCGGGCTCCCGGAGCACACCACTAGCGGGAGCGCCTCAGGCCGACCGCCCAGCCCTGCACCTCCAGGCGTCTGCGGACCTTGGTGGCCCAGCCTCTCAACTCAAAGGCAAAGTGGCTTAGTCACTGAACAAGTCCTCGATCTGGCCTCTCAGCGACAGCCCCTTCTGTTTGTCCCGATACAGGCAGGAGACGTGAATCAGCCTGGCCTCCGAAGGTTGCTTCTTGCTTGCTGGGACGTTGCCCGGTAGAGTTGAACAGTGTCTCCCTGGGTTTTACCTTGATGTGTTCAGAGCCGCTCCCAACCCCAGATCCACTTGGGAACTGGCTGTCCTGGTGGCTCTGCGGTTTCCAAAGACACAAACTGTAACCCAGTAGGAATGGAGTCCTAAACAGAAATCTTTCAGGGCAGAGTGTCTTCGCGTGGGTGTAAAGGATGAAGAGGAACCCTGTAGCCCCAAGGCACAACTGGAAGCGAAAGGAGGATGTTGGCTCTTCAGGAAACACCAGAACTTGGAAAAAAAAAAAAACTATTAACCTCAAATAAGGGAGACTTACTAGCTCCGAGGGTTGAAATAAAACAGACTGGGCAACAGTATAACAATGTAACTACAAAGTCATTGTTACAATGTAACAATACATAGATCTGTGTTAAGTGTGGCTTGTTTCATAGTTTCTAGTGGAGGTCCTGTCCCTCCTGTTAGCTCTGTTACCTTTGTCAAATCGTGTCACCTCTCTGGGCCTCAGTTTCCCATCTGTAAAGCGTGGGCATTATAAACTGGAATTATAGTCTCACCCTAGCATTATGCCTCTATTCTCTCAACAAACCCAATGAGACCCACTGTTGCTTGCTGAAGAAACCAAAATGAAGAAAACAGTCCCAAGCCTTCAAAGTGCTCAGCAGCTAGGTAAAGGCCAAATGGAAGTCTATGGAGTTCTATCAAAGAGGGAAGAGCTAACAGTCTTTAAGGGTGATGATCAGGTTTGAAAGGGACTGAATTTTGAAGTTTGAATAATATTGTGCCAGGAGGGAGGGGTAATTGGGAATGAGCAGTGCTTTCCAGGCAGAGGGAAGAGCAAATGCAAGGTTCCAGAGATTCGAGAGCACAAGAAATATTCTGGGAATGGCAGTTTTGAATGACTAAGTTTTGACAATCAAGAGGCAGATCAAGATGGAGGAGTAGGCACAGATGAAAGGCCTGGTAGGTGCTGAGGAAGCTAGATTCTTTCCTGCAGGCAACTGGGATGATTATAAGGAGAGACCGATATGAACAGATTTGTGTTTTAGAAAAAAAAATTTTTCCAAGGATTTTTGAAGAAGGGAGTTAGACAAGTGGCAATTCCAAAAATTCAAAGATGACAATTACCTGAACTATCTCAGAAGGAATGGTAGGAAAGAGGATGTCTTTATATATACATATGTGTATATACGTACATATATATAAATATCCTTGCTTTTACTTTAATTTGCAGTACCCCACTCCTTAAGCACATTTACTATATTACCTGTCTTGATTTTAACACTGCAATTAGTAATTGAGGGTTCCATCTAATGAGCGGCAATCTACTTTCATGTTCAGGCTTTCTAATTGGTGGTTAGGTTAATAGGCATGTTTTAGAGGTCCTCTCTTTACTTGAAATTGGCATAGTTGTAACATGCAAAGCAAGACTCACCAGTTTGCTTCCATCAGATCACAAAGTCAACTAGTTCTGACTTTCCAATTGTAAAGATATACCTCACTTAAAGAAAACACCATGTTCGAAAATATAAGTTTTAATTTTTTACATTAGGAATAATCATTCATCTCACTAAAAAGCTCTCCAGAATACAGGAGGGTCTGTAATAATCATATAACACTTGGATCTTGAAATAAGATTTGGCTTTTTCGCAGCCCTACAAGAGCGCTTCTATTGTTTAAAATATACTGTAGGCGTTGGAGTTTTCTTGTTTGTTTGTTTTTGATTGGTTTATTAGTTGTTTTTCTGCGTTTTGTTATTTTATAAATGTTTTTAATTCGTTGACGTTTTTGGATGTCAATCTATGGATGGTGCCTTGCATGACGTACTGGATGCAATCTTTGGGCAATTGGGGCACTGATTCATTTATAATTAATTAAACTACTTATTCAGCAAATAACCTATTGAGAGCCAACTATACTAAAAAGAATACTAAGTTCTATCTTAAAGAAATGCTACTGATTTGTGTTAGCAAATATTATGTATAAGTAACTCAACGATATGAAATTTTATAACAACAGCTGTTGTTGAGGACTAAAATAATAGTCCTAAACCCCTTCAACAGACTTACAGACCCTCTTTTCTAAAATCACCAAATTTTAATGCTCCCAGCCATGGCAGGATGGGAGGGTGGTCACATCCCATTTACTCTCACTCCCAACCCCTTGCTAATCATTACTAGATTTTATCAAAGGCTGGCTTGAGAGAAACAAAAGGCAGGAAGACCCCTCACTTCATTCATCTGACCACCTGGCAGCCTCCTCCTGTTTTTTATGTTCTGACATGTCAACTCTTGTGGACCACAAAGAACATTTTCCTGATGTATGACTGCCAACTGCGAACCAGTTTTGGCCAGTCTCCTGAAGATGCATAGTGTGAGAACTTATGCCCTATATTTCACCTTTTCATGTGTAGGACCTAATTATAATGCATTTAAGTGTTGAATCTCCACCCTAAAGTGAACATGGGTTATATGTTTCCGTATGTTACACACATGTAAACCTACTGCACATGCATGTGGGTTTTTTCATGAATATTCATGAACTTCTCCTATATCCCATTGAATATGTATACCCTGCTGCCCCATTTAGACTGTGTACCTACTTCTTTCTCCCCTTTGATGCCTGGCTTTATGGTTTTGGCAGAGGCTTGCTTCAAGCCTACAGGATATAATTCCCTTAGAAATAAAGCTATCCTTTAAATTCAGTAACCTTGTGACTCTTTTTCAGTCCATGTGGTTAATACTACAATGTTATGTTAAATCTGTGTAGTGGGTTGAAGTGTCTCCCCAAAATTCAAGTTCATCCAAAAACTCAGAATGTGATCTTGTTTCAAAATAGAGTCTTGCAGATATAATTAAGGTAAGGATTGAAATAAGATTATATCATACTGGATTATGGTGGGCCCAAAATCCGATGAGAGTGTCTTTGTAAGAGACAGAAAAGGACACACACACAGAAAGGATGGAGGGAGGAATGGAGGGAGGGAGGGAGAGAGAGAGAGACCATGTGAAGACAGAGGCAGAGATTAGGACTGTGCCACCATAAGCCAAGGAATGGCAGGAGCCATCAGAAACTGAAAGAGGCAAAGAAAAACTCTCCCAGAGACTTCAGAGGGAGTTTGGCGCAGCTAATATCTTGATTTTGGACTTCTGGCCTCCATAACTATGAAAGAATAAATGTTTGTTGTTTAAGCTGTCAAATTTGTAATAATTTGTTACAGGAGCTCTAGGAAATTAATACAATCTATATCTGGAGAGGGATATAAAAATCTGACAACACAGCAAGAATGACTGCAACAAGCTGCACTTCCCATTCCTCTACTTCATCTACAAGATGTGGTCACAAATACTAGCGATGTAGCAATACCAGGCTCTCACAGAGCCTATGTTATCTCTAATTGGCTTATTGCCCAAGTATTATCAAGTTTCTATCACATTTAGCTATATGTGAGAGAAAAAAATCTGCAAGCTCACTTAAGGAAAAAGAGAATGTATTGGCTCATATAATTAAAATCCCAGGATAGAATTCTCTAAATTACAGCACAGCTTGATCTAAGATTTCAAATAGCATCATCAGAATCCAGTCTCTATTGGCTCTGCTTCTCATGTGTGCTTTATTCTCAGATGCCCTTTGGCTACAAGATGATTTCCAGGACTTCTAGTTCTACATTCTCTTAGGTTCAAGTCTAACCAAAAAGGTAACTCTGTATAGTTTTTCAAGTTAGAAAACACAAACCACTCTAGGTGCTTCCAGCATAGGGAATTTAACATGGATTTTGCTTCACAGAAGATAGAATTGCTGAGAAGATAAGCAAGAGAAGAGACAACCCAGAGATGAGCAACAGTAGGAAGCCACCACAATTCTAGGGTTTGGAAGTTCAAAAGAGGAGCTCAGAAGTCAGGACCATTGGCACTAGGGCAGAGTTTTCCCGGTGGGACTAGCAGCCACGTGGGAGATGCAGTCTTTACTGGAGAAGAAATCTGAGGCAGAGAGAGTGAGTGAGAAGGAGCCTGGATTTTCCCTTCCTTCCATCCCCCAATCTTCCACCAGTCCTTCTGTCATCGAACCTGACCAGAGCCAGCAGAGGACCCATACAATGTAGCCTGTTAGGGGCTAGCCGTCCTTCCCAATATGAGCAGAGAAGGGAAGGGGAGGAATGGAACTGAACACAAATAGAATATATTGGTGAGGTTTTTGCTGTGATGACACTTTATAACAGACAACTCCCAACTTTTTGTGGCTTACAGTAATACACACTGATTTTTCTTGTTTGTGAATCTGCAAGTTAGTTCACGGTGGAGGAGAACGGTGCTGCTTCAAGCTGTAGGTTGGGTTTAGGTGTGCTCCTTCCGTCTTTCATTCTGGAGCTTGCAGCTCCCCAGGGCATGCTCTTCTCATGGCAGATGGCAGAAGTACGAGAGCAGCAAGAAGAGACATGTGATGTCTCTTAAGGCCTTAGCTCAGAACAACGGACACACTCTCACTTCCACCCACATTCCATTGCCCAAAGCAAGCCACATGGACAAGCCCAGCATCAGTGTGTGGGGATGTATGTTGCGCCTACTGTTGTGAGAGGCACTGCAAATTTGTAGGGCAGAGGGCCTGGACATATAATTCTATTGCAGGGAGAGAATGGAGAATTTGGAACAATTATACAACATACACACACAGTCAAATGACCGGCACCACCTTCCTCCCAAAAATGCTCCAGGCAATATCTCTCATTTTCTTTACGTGAGTCATATGCCCAATCCTGAACAAATGGCCGTGATCTACCATGTGGATTGCTCTGATTAGCTATACCCGAGTCACATTTCCAGCTCTGGGGCTGGAGGTGGGATCAACTAGGAGAAGGGAAAGGGGTGGTTTCCCTGAGGACATTAGAGGACTCTTATAAGAAATAAAGGAAATAGATATTCTGAGTATCCAAAAAATAATAATCAGCTACTGCCCAAATGTAATATGTGACAATTTACTGAATTTATTATTTCTCACAATATAAAAAAAAGAATAAATTGTAATTGTGTAAAACTCTGGGAAAAAGTAAAATTCTACTGCTATAAAATCAATGAGTGAAATCAGTTTCTGATTCTCAACAACAAAGAAATATGGGCTATGGTATGAATACTTGTGTCCCCATAAAATTTGTATGTTGAAATTCTCACCCCCAAGGTGATGGTATTAGGAGGTGGAGCGTTTGGGAGGTGATTAGGCCATGAGGGTGGAGCTGTCATGTTTGGGATTAGAGCCTTTATAAAAAAGACCCCAGAGGGCTAGCTCATGCCTTCTGCCATGTGAGGCCACAGCTAGAAGGTGCCATCTATGAACCAGCAAGCCCTCACCAGACACCAGATCTACTACTCCCTTGATCTTGGACTTCCAGCCTCCAGAACCGTAAGAAATAAATTCCTGTAGTTTATAAACTACCCAGTTTAGGTTATCTTATAGCAGCCTGAAGGGTCTAAGGATTGGAAAGAGCAGGGCTTTTCAACCTCAGCACTATCGACATTTTGGGCCAGATTATGGCTGCAGGAGACTATTCTGTGCTTTGTAGGAGGTTTAGCGGCGTTCCTAGCCCCTACCCACTAGATGCCAGTAGCATGCCTACCCCTCAGTCATGACAACTAAACTGTCTCCGGACATTGTCAAAAGTCCCTGTGAGACAAAATCATCCCCCGTTGGGACCTGGGGTGGGAAGAAAGGGAAAGGAAGAGAACAAACCCCTTTATTTGCTCCTTTCTCACTTGTTTTAAGAGAATGCAGAGCTCTGGCAAGTGCATCCTATCTGGAAGCCTAGAATATAGGAGGGGCAGGGGACAAGGCTGGAGTAGGATCAGATGAGGAAGGGTCTCAATGGCCAACTGCTCTGCCAAGGAGCTAGGAGTTTTTGCTGAAGCCAGTGGGAAACTTATTTAGGGGGGCAGGAATCATTCTAATGACTGTGGCAAATGATCCATAAAAGTGCATATCAGAGAGTGCTTCTTTCATAGAACTTATTATAATTTGTACTTCATTTCTGTGTACTTATTTCTCATCTGTCTCCATTACTACATTGTAAATTCTGTGAATCATGTTTTATTCACAGCTGTCACTCCATTACATCAAAACTCAAGAGATATTTAGAAATAAAACACCAACAATACCAGCTATGGCAGTTGATTTTATTATTAATAATAATAATAGCTACCATTTATCGGGTGCTTAGCACTGGCTGGTGCCACTGATTAATTTGCTTTTGAAATTAAGCAAACATGAATTTGCTTAATTTTCACACCAACCTTGTTAGTTAGGAATAGCTTGTTGTCCACATTTTACAAATAAGGAAACGAAGGCTTCGAGAAGTTTGAATAAGCTTTTTTGAAAGGTCGCATAGCTAATTAATGGCAAATCTCCTTCTGTGACACTCCATATCAGTGGTATGCATTTTCTGACCATAAAGCCAGATTCTGCCATATTTCTTCATGGGTATGGTATCTAATTTCAAATTTTTATGGTGCTTTTACTCCTTACCTTGCTCTGGGGATTTTTCTTAAAGTCTCACAAAAATGCTTTCTGGGAAAAAAATCTATATGAACTGTTTCCACTCACAACACTTCTGATACCAAATGTGTGGGCTTTCTCCACACTAATAAGCAGTTCTGACACCAACTGGGCATCCTACAATTTAATTCGATTCTGACACCAAGTATCCAGAGGTAGCGCAGACCCCACAAGTTGGAGACTCAAGACTGCCCCCACTTCGGATGCCAGCCGCAAGTACCCGGCTTACTTCTGACCAGTCAGCTATAAATTGGGGGTTCCCACACCTCCTCCTCAGGTTTCAATAATTTGCCATAACAGCTCACAGAACTCAAGAAAACAGTTTACTATCAGCAGTTTATTATAAAGGGTATGATTCAGGAGCAGCCAAATGGCAGAGAGGCAAAGGCAAGGTATGGGGGAGGGCAGAAGTGCAGAGCTTCCGTGCCCTCTCCAGGCACACCATCCTCCAACACCTCAGTGTTCACCAGCCCAGAAGTTTTCCAAACCCCATTTAGGAGTTTTTTAAGAAGGCTCCATTGGCTGTGGGGATTGAAATCATTTTCTTGCCCTTCTCCCCTTCTTGTACATTGGAGATTGGGACTGAAAGTTTCAACCCTCTAACACCTGGTTGGTTCCTCCAGCAACTGGCCCCATCCCAAAGCTATCTAGGAACACACCAAGAGTCATTATTAGTAGCATAAACTCAGGTAAGGTGGAAGGGGGCTTGCTGGAAACAATAAAAGATGTTCCTATCACCCCTATCACTCAGGAGGTCCCAAGGGTTTTAGGAGCTCTGTATCAGAAACTGGGAACAAAACTCAAATACGTACTTCTTACAGTATTGCAATTAGTTTTCCAAGTGATAAACATTATTGTTTGCTATTACAAGGCCTTAACCCCTTGAATAAATTCAGACCTACAGGATTAAGCTTCCGGCTCTGTCTACAGTGCCCCGTCAGCTCCAGCTCATTCCCCACCGATTTCTGCACAGATGGCTTATGATCTGGAGACACCAAACCACACTCGGTTTCCCCAACTAGATCTACCCTTTCAGGTATTCAGAAATTCTTTCTTAAATGTCCTGTCCTTTCCTCACCATCCTCCTCCCCTAGTGGGCCTACAACTTCCCACTTACTCTTCATTAATTGCCTAAACCCCTGTAAGCAGTAGGTACTGATCTCTTCATTTTATAGTGGTGAACTAAGCTTAGAAAGGGGCTGTGCACCCTGCCTCCTTCCCCCAGATCACTTCTAGTCTTTTCATATCTGCACAATTCCCCACCTTTCTCCTTTTGCTACCACCCCCTGTCTCTGCTCTGAACTCCTTTCCCTCTTACTCTGACCCATTGAATTTGGGGCTATCCTTTGAAGCCCAGAGGAAATTCCATCTTCTTCATGAGACTTGCCCAGGTTCCTAGTAAAGCCCACAGCACTTTCCTCTGCACCCCTTTGTAACTCCTTCCAGGCAGTCACTGGGTCTTAATCATTTTTATAACCCCCATGGAGTTTAGCAAATGAATCTTGTACTTAGTGGAGACTCAAGACATTTTTGTCATATCAAATAGAATCCAACTGATATAGCCCCAACTCATTCCCTTTTCCACTGACTAGTTATTTTTAGAATTCCAGGGTTGTTTTAATACAAAAAACTCTTTGCTTGCTAAGCAAGCTCCACTTTGGCTGACTTCAGGAGAAAGGGAGATATTAGCCCATTATTTATAGAAGGTGTTTTATTGTATTCACCAAAGGATAGCGGAGAAGAATGCAACAGTATAACAATGAAGGAAGGAAATGAACTAATTCCTGCTTTGGGAGAAGTATACAACAGCTGTGCACCCAGCTGTAGGAGTGTTTTCAAAAAACAAAACGAAACAGAAAAATGATTAATTGTATACACTGAAGCCAATAGTGAGCACTTTTAAGAGACATAAGGGAAGGTCCCACCACTGTAGTTATCTGTATATTCTAAAATTGTAAATCCTGTCTCAAGACCCAAACGATGGGAAAAGGGATTGCTTGAGGGAATATTTTATGCGAAAATCATTAAGTTTTCTGTGCTCTATTCTCTTTGAACTTCAAAGAAAAGGAGATCATCAGAGGGTTATTACAAATGAAAGAATATTCACCAGGACTTTTCTGGGATGAGAAAAGTGCCATTTGTGTTGGGAGAGTTTATCTTTCTGTAAATTTTACCCTCTCTGGTTCGGTAGGATGTCTTTCAGCACTTAAAGAAACAAGAGTTTTTATATTTGTCAAATCTTGCTCCCAAAGAAAAGCGTCTTGCCATTATGTTTGGTTTATTGCCAAAATTGAATACAACTCTTTAATAAAATAAATCCAATACGTTAAAAGGAAGAGCAAAATGAGATTTTTTTTTTCCTAGTTCAACAGGTAGAATTGAAATAACAATCGATTTAATTAGGCAGACAGGGCCTGCCAATTAGAACGTAGGATTCCCTGAAGCCTTGTGAAATACAATGCAGAGAAAGTGATTCTATCTAGCCACGTATTTACAATTGTGGAAATTATATACGTAATTATTACATAAATATTCATCAAGATTTCTTGGATGAAACCAGGTACAAATGAAACAAAGGAACGTTATACATCAGATTTATATCATGAGGGAAAAAAGTAGCCAACCCCTTCCCCTGCAATGCTCATCACTGTACATCCCAGACTTCGCAGAGAAGCGGGGTAAACTTGTGGTCGTTCACTCTCCAGGACATCAGCATCTCAGCATGGTGGTGATTGAATGTCCGCAATTCAGTCAGGCGACCCAGCAGACAGGCAAAATGTTGAGGATTCTCAGGCTGATGAATCTTACACAACTTCTGTAGCACATCAAGCAGTGGTTCCTGAAGCTTCTCTATTGCCTCTCTATCCTTTATGTATTGTCTATCTGTTTTGAAGTTGGAAATAAAACGACAAAATAGAAAAAGTGGAAAAGCATTAACTTGGCATAATTACAGCAATGCTAACTTTTCTGAAGTTGTAAGTTTACAAATGTGAGCTTAAAACGTACACGTTGTGCCCAATTGGATGAATTTTTACACACACACATACTCATGTAATCACAACTAGATCAAGATACAGGATATGTAATCCTCCTAAGAAGCCTCACTAGAGTCCCATTCCAATCAGAAACCCTAACGGTGGACATATGTCCTTTCTGGTGGGTATAGTCTCAGCAGAGGAATTGCTGGGCCATAGGGCATATACATGCATAATTTTAGTAGATTCTGCTGAAAAGTTTTTCTTTTCTTATCATAAATTATAATTTTTATGGTAAAACAAAGTAACAACTAGAACTTACTCCCAAGCTATTAGATATAAAAATGCAGATAAATTTTATGTACAGAGGTATTCATGTCAACGTTGTTTAGAACAATTTGGAAATATCCTGAATATGGTAAAAATTAAGTAAATGATTGTATATCTATACAATGGAATACCATGCACATATTACAACAAACTATATAATTTTTTAATGACTTGGGAAAAAGACTTTTGAAGAAATGTAAACTTAGAAAAGAAGGCACAGTGTGTTCTCTATTATGTTAAAAAGTGTATAATTTCATTTGTATCCCTGCTCAAATATCAACCACTTAGAGAAGCCTTCCCTGACCACTAATTAAAATATAATTTTCCTGCCACTTTCTTTCTTTATATTCTCATTGTTATTTTCTTGTAGCATTTGTCACCTCCTGAAAAATTATTTGTATTCGTTTCTTCGTTTATTATTTTTCTCACCCTCCTAGAATGTAAGCTCCATGGGAGCTGTATCCTGCTGTATCCCAAATGTCTAGAACTATGTTTAGTACAAAGTAGGTGTTCAACATACATTTATTCAATGAATGAGTATGATGTTTAGAAAAAAGACGGAGAAGTACACTGAACTGTTAGCAATGGTTCAGTTTGAATGGTAGAATCGTAGGCCATTTTACTTTTCCCTTATAATTCTGTGTTTTCCAGATTTTTTCAATAAACATTATTACTATACTACGGAGGAAAACATGGCATAAAAATTAAAACGTAACATTGAAATTACCTGGAGAGAGGATAACAATTGCTGTTAGCAGAGCATACTCTTCTTGAGTCATTTTCAATTCCCCAATACTTTTATAAAAACTAAACATAGGCGTTATATAGTCATCAGAAATACCTACGAGGGAAGATGCAGAGTCATAGTAAAAGTTTTGAGTCGCTGAAAAGTGTAAATCTAGAAACACATTATATATATATACAAGTTAATTTTTGCACCCATAGGCACACATTCAAATACTTACTGTATGTTATATTATCCCAGACAAAGGAAGGACATTGCAAAGATCAGTTAACAAAATCCTCAAAATACAGCCTAATCAATGATTTGTACATATCCGATTTCAGCAGTGTCGTTGTTTCTACTGAATCACTGTGTCACTACTGAATAATAAATGATAATGCTCCTGAATTGCCAAAAGAATCTCAGAAACTTCACCATTTTCTAGATGGTATTTAGTTAATCTTTTTAATGTTAACGTCTATAATCAATGCAGAGATAGCATCTTAACATTTAATAAATAGACCAGGGTTCTAATCAAAGGGTTCGGATCTCTCTCTCTGAAGTACCAAACCTTTTATTTATCCCCCTAAGCATTGGTACTTGGATGTTCCCTTCAGACTCAGTATGTCCAAAATCAAGGACACCGTGTACAGAACTAAACTCCTGCATCTTCCTCCAAATCCACTCCTGTCCTGGCGTTCCCATTCTCAGTGGCTGCTATTCTCACCCATTCAATCGCCTGGCCCGACAACTGACATCCAGGTGTCCGGTCCTGTGGCTTCCACCCGCTCACTCTCACGTGATGCTCCCACCCCTCTCCACTGCAGCTGGCACTGACTTAGCGTAAGCTCCCATCTCTCTTCCTCTGGGTCCTGCAGTTGCCTCCTCACTGGTCTTCCTGCCTTCAGTCTGGTCCCCTTCAATGCACCCTCCATTCAGATACCAGAATGACCTTTCTAAAATTCAAATCACGTACTTTCTCCCCACCTCTTATAAACCTTCAGAAACACTCTGTGGTTTTCGACATAAAGTTTTAATTTTCTTCCTTTTTGCATAGGATCCTCCGAGACCTGTCCCCTGCCTATCTGACCACTCCCAATAATAAGAATAGGAGTTTGTGTATATTGTGCACTCACCATGTATGAGGCTCTGTTCTAAACACTTATTGTGCCAGAACTCATTGAATATTTCTAAACCCCATGAGGTAGATTCAGAGAGGTTATATAACTAGCCCAAAGACACACAGCTGGTGAGAGGCGGGAGCAAGATTCAAACCAAAGCTGGCAGGCTCCAGTCCTGATGGTGAGCTATGACTAAGCCGCACCACCTTCCCTCACACAGCCTTGCCTCCAGCCACGCTCGCCACATGCGGTCCCCTAGACAAGTCACACTGCCCGGTTTTTGTAGATGTTGTTCTCTCTATTTGGAATATCCTCTTTCTCCTTTATCTAGCTCAATCCTCTTTGTAATTTAAGACTCCTTTATGCCACTTCCCTGATCGATTCAACAAATATTAGTTTGGCGCCTGTTCTGCGCAGAAGAGCCTTTGCCTGGGGAATCACGGAGACAGAAAAACAGAGCAAAACCACAACAACAAAAACCCCTGTGATGTGACTTAAGAATGAATTAAGATGAGGATGAGTTTCCCGGGATTGGTCCAGATGGGAATAGACTGATCTTTTCCTTCACAAACCAGATCTAGGGCCAAAGAGCTTTGGCTGAACCAAACCAGAATAAAATTTGCTTCCAGATGCTACAGACTACAGTTATCATCTAATGGTACACTTCACAGAAAGCAAACTTATCAGAAAGTCTAAATCCTCACCTTTAGAAGAATATAAAGAATCTTCCCAAATTGAATCTGTGGCCTTTCCCTCTCTAGTCAAAATACCACACTCTTCTCCCCTTCGACTTTGGGTTTTTTAATTGATCCCAGTGGGCTCTATTAACAACACTGTCTTTGTTGAGCAACTTGCATCACGTGGAAGACTGCCCTTCATCCAGCTGTTACAGATTGAGCAGAATACCCACGAGCAAACTAGATACAACTTAAAATGTAGAGGACTGGAGTGTGTGAGCCTGGAAGTATCAGCCCTGGCTTCCAGTAAGCAGAGTGGTGAAGAGGTCATGAGCCAGCTCTGAATTTGACATCTGGCTCCATGACTTGATCTCGGGCACATTGCTTAAACTCTTTAAGCCTTAGTGTTCTCATCTGCGAAATGCTGTAATGTGTAACGTAACGTATACTCTGTAGAACAGCAGTATTAGAGAAGATAATATGTGTAGAGTGCTTAGCACAATGCCCGGTTCACAGTAAACTCTCAATAAATGTTAGAACAAATAATTATAGTAGCCATTATTATTCTTATTCGGGAGAATTGAATCAACACATTAGTTCATCTTAATCTTAGTTCATCTTAATCGTAAATTTGTGTACTCTTGTTTTTACAAAGCTATGTTGGAGGGTTTTTATTATTTATTTATTTTAATTCACATTTGTTTTGATTGGATATGTTGGTTTTTAAAAAAAAAAAAATCCTGCAAATTACTGGAGATAAATACAAATTGTCTAATCAATGTAATTTGCCTCAGCATTTTTCTAGGTATTAAAGCTAAACTAAGATCTGTATTTTTTTGGTAAGGTTGTTCTTTTCCATCTTCAAAAAAATGTCAATCTTTATGCTTTCTTCAGCATTAAGGGATTACACCCAACAGTTGTAGCTGCCTAAAATAATATTAATTCATGGCAATGCCATTACTTTAAATAGTTCATGAGAATTTGGGGATAATATTCAAGGCAACTGATTTGAAAATATTTGGTTTTAAAAAAATCGCCTTCGATTACGTAATTTTCCATTTCATTTGTCTTTCTAAATCCCAACTCACCCTCCAAAGATGTTACCTCCAAGACCTATCTAATTACAGTCGATAACGTTCGGGAAAAATTAGGTTAAAATGTTTATTATGATTGTTTCATCTTGTGCATGTTGTAAAAGCCAGGAGTGAATATAGTGAAATGTAGACAACAAATAATAGGAGAGTTTGATAAAAAAAATTTGCTATGGATAGATCAAATCTAAATCTGCTTTTGGAATTAGAGTCAACAACCAGAATTAACCATGCCGGCATAAACAAAGTGGTTGTTTCAAGTGTTTGCAAACCAGCAATTTCTAACATAAGAAATGTAACAATAACATCATCCTGAAGGGGACAGCCTTTTCCTGTTTTCTGGCTTGCTCCTTCTTCCAGGAGACTTGCTTAAAATTTGCTTCCTTTTTGCTCGCACAACCAAGTAGGTGGTTTTTGGCCACAAGGGGGAGCTATTTTCTAACTTAACCGCAAAAACTTTGCCATGGAAAAGTTCCCAGCTGCAAAAAATCATTTATTATGTCTCCTCCTCTGTTTCTTATTTTTTTGCCCTGCCCTTAAAAAAAAAAAAAAAAAAGGTTTGTGATTGACAAATTAATTTTTCAATGATCAGGAATATTCTTTGAGAGAATAACCATTTGATAGAATTAACACCATACTGCTTTAAGTTGTTTTAAACATAAACGTGTTTTATTTATTAATTAACTTCCTGATCTTAATTGGGAACAAAAACAAAGCAAATTTGTGTGTGTGTGTGTGTGTGTGTGTGTGTGTGTGTGTTATCGCGCACACGTATTATATATGTTTGTGCATGCGTATTATACAAAACACATCTTCTGGTATTTTAAATACCTCTATATGATTTATTATAATTGACATTCTCAAGATAGACTGAACATACTGTTTAAAATGTTGCCATTTGCTCAAAACTATGTAACTCACACATAAGTGCACATATAAGAATAACATCTATTGGATGTCGGGCAGGGGGGAGGGGGAGGGGGAAGGAGGGGACAGGTATATGCATACACAAAGAGTGCAATGCGCACCATCCAAGGGCAACATACGTAACCTAAACATCTGTTCCCCCATAATATGCTGAAAAAAAAAAAACTAACTTGAAATTTTTCTAGAAATGGCACTACCCCATAATGGAAAGGTTAGGGTATACCTGACAAGGCACACAAGGCTATGTCTGCCTTCTGCTTTCCTTTCACACTAAACTCTCACTGTCCCAATGGTTTCCCTATGAACCTACGACACCTATTCTTGCAGCTTCCTAAAGCAGATTCAATTTGTTGCCTACACAACATGTCTACCTTCCCCCTCCCTCCCCCATAGCCATATTCCATGATGGAGGCAGATCCTAGCTCCAGCCCAAGGTCCAGTGACTGTCAGTCTCATCTTCCACATCAGAAGTGTGAGTATCAGGGACAGCAATGCAATTCTGGCCCGTGAGACTAAAGGGGAATCTACTGGGAAGCTCTTAAGAAAGATTCATACTCAGGAAGAGACCATCTCTCTTTCCTTTGGGCATTGTTGTACCTGGACATAATGCCTGGAACAGTTGTGGCTGTTAGATGACCAAGAGGAGAAGCAGCCTACGGGTAAAGCCAATATACCAAGGATAGCAGAGCAGAAACATGGGAAGGATCTGTGTTTCCGATGGAGGGTTGCGCTGCTGAATTAACCAGTTCTGCTGCCACACTTCCTCTGGGTTTGTCGCTTGAGCTAATACATTTCCTTACGTTTTTAGGCTATGTTAAGTTAGATTTTCTGTTACCGTTAGCCAAGAACATTCTAACTGACAGCTCCTCTAGCAAGGAGATACACTTTTTGTGTCTTCATGCTTTTTTCCTGAAATATAGGAGAGGATCCTTGTTCAGCTAAGGCACCTCACCCATGTTTCAAGGCCAAGTTCAAATGTTGGTTTCTTGGTGGAGCTTTTCCTGTCACAGAGAAGCAGAATCGGTTGCTTCTTTATCTGTGTTCATTTCTATTGCACCTATCATGATTCATATCTCTCCTTCCCACTGGAATATGAAATGCCATATAAATTTTATGAGAGCAGGAACCAGTTACTGCGTCCCCAGTGCCTGGCCCATAAAGGGTGCTGCATAGGTGTTTCTTACTCATCTCTGTGTCTCTAGTAACTAGCTTCCTGTTGGAGACATGACAGGAGATTAATAAATGTTGGTTAAATTAGGCCATAGTATGTTTTGTTCCTTGTGACAAAGGTGACATAGTCGTGAGATGCTATGGGGACAAAGGATGCCATTAAGATAATGGAGACATTGTGGTGGGGCCAAGAGATTGGACTCTGTCCTCTACTTCAACAGCTAAACTCTACCTAGTGAGTCATTTGTACCATACTCTTGACCCTAAGTAAAAAGCTGCCATCACATTACCAATTCAGAACAGAACTACTTTCAAAATAAAATATTTAATTTAAAATAATTAATAAATAATATACTTCCCATTGGTCCTAGTGGCTAAAAATTGTCTGGCCAGATTAGATCTTACTGGTGCTTAGGAATTGCCAGAGTTTGTCCTGTCAAGTATCAGACTCATCTCAACAAAATTCACCAATATTTGTATGCTTAATATGTGCCAGGCACTGTGTTAGTGCTGGGAGCACGAAGTCCTCAAGTAGTTAACAGATTAGTGGAAGAGGAAGCTGCAGTCAGTTCTCCATGTCTGTGGGTTCCATATCCATGGATTCAACTAACCACAGATTGAAACATTTGGAAATAAAATTGTGACTATAATGAACATGTGCAAACATTTTTCCCTTGTCATCCCATAAACAATACAGTATAACAACTATTTACATTGTATTAGGTCTTATAAGTAATCTAGAGATGATTTAAAATGTACAGGATGATGTGCGTAGGTTATATGCAAATACTGTACCATTTTATATCAGGGATTCAAGCATCCTCGGATTTTGGTATCCAAGACAGGTCCTGGAACCCATCCCCCTTGGATTTAGGGAAATGATGTACACAAATAAATACATAACGTCCCAAACTGAGCAAGTACCAAGAACTCGGGAAATGGAGCTGAGTAACAAGGGGTTCGGCCTAGGGGAATGGGAATCTGGTCACTTGTATTTCTTTAATACTTCCTCTTAATTTGAAGATTCTTCCTGTAATTTGAGTCCCAAATTTGTCCATGCCAAAATTATAATGCGACCACTTTGAAAAGCAAAATTGGAGATGTTAAGAATTCTAAACTTCAACTTAAGCGTTTTACCTTTCCAGTAAATATTCTGCCATTTGTTTCTTTATATTTCCAACCCTTCTTTCAAAGTCAGTATCTGATAGTCAACTCAGATTTGCATCTTGGGAAAATGTAATTCTGATACCTGTTTTTATATTGTACAAGTTGCAAAGGCTAAAGCAGTGAAATCATAGAACAGAAAAATCAGCACAACGTACTTTAGTATGGTAATACTAACTAGCAGCAACTTCCTCACTCTAATAAGATTATCCCTTTCCTTTGACTTCATTGTCTCTATTCATTTTATCATTTACTTAAAAGAAATTTGAAGTTCCTAAATGTCACTCATATTTTATGTCTCAACTGAAGGACAGGAACTGTGTTTTACGAGGTCTTTATATTCCCTACTAGCTGATAGTTGGGCAAATATTAGACCTTGGTGAGTGTCAGGTGCAACATATAGAAAGAGTGCTTTGAGTTAGAACAACTGCCTTTATTTCCTGGCACCCTGCTGATTAGCTGTAACATGCACCTATGAGGGGGCCACTGGGAGTAGTACTAACAAGATAATGTATGTAAAAACAAAACATTAAAAAAAATCACAAGATATATTGTTATATAAATACTTACTGAATTGAATATTTTTATGTCTCTTGTGGGCATCAAAAAAGGCCAAAAACTACTATAAATTTCAGGGGTTATTTATATTTGAAATGAACAGAACAAGTTGTTATGAGCTGTGAGAGGTTATTGCTAATTTCCTTAATGTTAAAATGTAAACTCATTCAGCATTAGCAAGCCTATTTCAGTCCTATCATCTTATGTCATATGATTATTCCTATTTTTATTAAAAATTCCAGCTTAAAAACCTAGTTGTATTATAATACTAGATTAGGAATAAAATTATTGATGCATTAGAATTGTGTAGAAACAATTCAACCACAGGTTTTATCAGATATATGTTCTAAAGCCTCAATTAGCATAAATAAACACTAACTGTCATTAAGTAAAAGCACCTGAGGAGACAGTATCTTGTGCATATAATTGGGATTTAATAATAACAAACAAAAGACTATGAATTTGAAGAACAAGAAAAGAAATTTCGCATTATATTCTTTAAAAAGTTCTGTAGGCATAAACAATGCAACTTTCAGACATCATGTTACTCTGGAGTTAAATGTACAATGGAAATAAGAATGTGTTATATTAGCATAAGAATAAAAAGTTATTCTGAAAGGTCATCTTGCAAGATCAGGTTTTTATGTGGCATGTGGAAGAGGCAATGTTCTGAAAATCCATTGGGAGAAGCAAATTCATAAATATTAATAAATGGAAGCATCATTATAGATAATAAACTATGAAGCAGCATGTGAGTTTGGATGGTTTTTGTTGTCACAATATGTAGTTGATATTTGGGGAAAGTATCTTATTATGAACTAGAGACATGCATATTTATTTATATAAACTACATTTTGGAAAGATTTATTCTTGAACTTTTCTGAAACTTGAAGAATCACAAGTTCTGAAACTTATGAAATTACAAGCAAGGGTTTTTTTTTTCTTATTGATTATATGTATTTTAACCGGCAAGCCCCGCATCATTTCTTGCCTAGTTATTGTGTTAGTCTCTTTGCAGGTCTCCCTGCTTCTTGTCTCAAGGTATGATGAAGAAGTTAAGTTCTTGCCAATGGAATGTCAGTAGGAGTAGTGTACACCTCTTCTGGGTCACACCCTCACAGGGAGGGTGGGCTGTTCTTTCCCTCCACTGCCCTCCCCACTGGCTGCAGTGTGGTTGTACCAAAATGGTGGGGAGCCACCTTAGACCACATGGATATGGTCAGCAGTCTATGGATGGATAAGCAGCAACACAGACACTGTGAAGCTGTCCTATCAGTCCTCATGCCCAGGCTATTGCAAGATAGAAATAGTTTTCTATCTTGTTTGAACACTCTTTATTCTTAATCTCTGTTACAGCAGCCAAACCTCTAACTGAAACTATATATGATACATGATTATTTGTTTTCATGTATATTTCCCCTGGAAGATGAAGTCCTTGAGGATTATACCTTTATCTTATTCATCTTTGCATCCCCAGTGTACCTGGCCCATGCCAGTACTCAATAAAAGTTTGTTGAAAAAAAAATGAGTGAACAGATAAACAAATACAGGTCCCAGTGGCAATGATCCTCCCTTGCAACTGGACAGTTACCATACTGGCAGAGTCAAATTAAAATGACAGGATTCTAAACTGAATCAGGACTCACCAAAGGAGAGGGGGAGGGCTAATGAGCCACCCCAAGAAATATGGGGAGGTATTCTGAGACGATAATGTGAGTCAGAACAGCTTGATTGTTCTTAAGCTTTAGGCAATGTGGGTCATCTCTACTCTACAAGTGATCATCAGAGGTGTTCTTCAGGCAAGAAAACAGGTGCTTGTAAAGTGCTTAATCTGATGAAAGGAGGACCAGGACATTATTTCTGCCTATTGGAGGTAGCTGATGTGTTGCAAAGAGGCTCCAGAAATACGGAGCAGCCAGAAGTCAAGGGAACCTGGGTGTGAGCATGTCTGTGGGTGTGAGCATGTCCCTCGAAGCTTCTGTGTCTTCATAACTAGGACCGCTCCACTTACCCCAACAGGCTGGGCTCTGGCCCAGACTCAGGAAGCCCTGAGGGGCCCTAGGTTGCATCTAATTCTAGGAACTTGGCCCCAGCCTTGTTTCTTGTGACAATCAATCCCTGTCTTGACATACTGACTAAGCTTGGGAGTCCATCTTCCTCTAAGCTTGACCACATTTCCTTGAACCAGGGGATTGACCACATTTCCTTGAGCCTCAACGCCTATGGCTTGCTCTTGAAATCTACATTTTCTCAATGAGGTTATCAGGTGAGAAGGAGAGGGGAGAGATGTTGGAAGTTTGAAGAGAGAGAAGAAGGTGTGAAATGGTTTCCCATAACAGTAAGAGTGAATCGACTAGGGAAAGGGGATAAATGGGCAGTGCTGAGGTCCGCTGGAAGCGTGTGCTCATTAACTGACAACCACACTGCTTCAGTTCTCAGGTTCAAGCACAGAGTAGGTGCAAAGTTGTACTTACGCAGAGATGGGGTTTCCTTAGGTGAGAGAAAGACAAGCAGTTGAGGATATCCCGTGAATGATCCAAGGAAGTGATAATATTGATGGACCGTGAACACTAAGTCAAGTACTGAGGGAAGTGAGTCAGACAAATGGTAGTAGAATCAATGGCCAGAGGGTTAGTGGATGGAAGGTCAATGAAAGGAAATTGTTTTGGAACAAAGAATCCTTGGAGTCAGGGTCCTGGAAGTGAGAAAGCTGGAAAGTTAGAGGTTAATGTCAGAGAGAAGGGATGCTTGGGACTGAGATTTTGGAGGAGGGAAGTTATTGGTATTAACAGGGTCTAGGCCTGGTGTAGGACTCATAATGTCTACTCAAGGTGTTATAAAGAGCGAATGATATTTTTGTGACGCGTGACGTTGGCCATGGAGATGCTCCATGCAGATCTCCCTTAAAGACAGCTGCAGTGTGGAGTATTGCTGGCCGTTAGCGTCCAGCTGCTGCCCCTGTGAACACCGAGGACACACTTACCCGAGTCTTCCCCCAACCAGTGACTGAGCACAGAGGGTGTGTCAGTGCTGGCCCAGTCAACGGGCAGCTCGGACCAGGTCCCTCTCCATTGTTTTGGCTGAGACTTTCTCAGAACTGCACTGCGGTCTGAGGCCCTTCATACCCAATCCTTCCTTCCCCCTCTCTGTTCACAGGTGTCAGATCAGTGTGGTGGTTTCGTCTCCTGGCCTACACCTGCTCCCTCCACTTTATTCTTCAGGGGCATTTCCACCAGTTAACCTCTGGCACACTTAGTCCCATCTTGGTATCTGCTTCTTGTAGGAACTACAGCTCACACAACACTTAGAATAGAGCCTGACACATGGTAGGTGTTGAATAAGTATCTTTTGGTATCATAATTAATAGATCTAGACTTCAAACAAATATTCTTTTTATATTTACATATATAAATTATAAGTATTTATAATATTCCTCTTACTAATTCAGTCAACTTTTTGAGAAAACTCTATTTTTTTTTCTTTCAGCTGAACCAGAGAGGAGGGGTTTTCTCCACCTCATCCAGGCTGGGGAAAGGACCCAGTACTAACCCAGAGGTCATCATGGAAATGGCAGCACCTAACTTGGCTCAGGACCCAGGAGGTCTGATGAAGCCAGTCAAACATCTTTTAAAAAAATGGAAGCTGAGCACCCAGGAGAGAGAGAGAGAGAGAGAGAGAGAGAGAGAGAGAACAGCTGCTAGACAATTCCCCTTCAGATGTCCTGTCATCGAAACATTTCAGTTCATATGACAGATATTGCACCCCTTTTTTTATCATTGTCTGGCACCTGAATCAACTTTAAATGATCCATCTTTGGGGATAAGGAGAGAGAGATGCAGCAGAACTTCCATACCCAAACTGCCTTTTTCCTTTTCTTACACGTAAATGCAAAAGAGGTATCTGTTCCCCAGATTAACTACTACAGGCAAGGTCTAGAAAAATGAGACCTTTTGTTGGTTAGTTGTCAGTCTGGGATACAAATAACTCTGATATTCAGGAGAACAACCGTCTGAAAACTAAATAGATGGAGACTAGCTTCATAACTGAAGACAAACCTCCATTCATTCCACAGATTTTTGTTGAGCACCCATTCCAAGCCAGATGTGTGCTAGGTGCCTGGGAAAAAATACTGACTCAAAAAGAGGAAGACCCTGCCTCGTGATGTATTTAGTATCAAAATCCAGGCAAGACTGCAGAATAAATATTAAAGTTAGACATGATTTCAAAGAGATCAAATTGGTTATGGGGTCTATTTTATTAGCTTTTAAAAAAAATGGGACACATGGCCAATAAGTAGTGAAGCCTAAATTCAAGCCTGATTTCACAGCCAGTATCCTTGATCACCACAGTTTCTTGATGAATAAACAGAATACACGTTAATTAGAGTATGATCCTTTGAGAGTTAAAGAGACCTGTCTGGAAAATGAATAATATTTTGTCACATGTCATTATCTCCTTTTATTAATTTTTTAAAAATTAGATTTGACTCATGGATTTTCCTAAAGAGAGCACCAAGCCAGAACTAAATAAATGACCAAGGTATGCTGGTGAGGCTGTATCTATCACAGGTTGAAGCCACCATAATTTTCTGCATAAAGAGATAACCACCAATCTACCTTCAATTGCTTAAACCAACAACGAAATTTATCCCTGTGAAAATTTAGCTTGGGTCCTTTAACTCTTTCCTAAGTTGAACTGTCAGTTACTGATTGCAGCTTTAAAATCGGGATACATAAGTAGCTGGTTGAGTATCTGGCTAACACATCAATCAGGAAAACTTGATTAAATTAAGAAAAGAAAAGCAATAAGACTTGCAGAACTGGGTGGTGTTTTAGAGGTTACCTGACTCAACCTTTTCCCTTTAGCCTGGACACACACACACACACACACACACACACACACACAGAGTATAAATTAAGGCCCAGAACAGGCAGGTGATAAAATCTGTCGAGGGCCAAAATCCATATTTCTTGACAACATAATGTCTTTCAAAGAGTAATACGCTGTAGTGATATATCTCCCAGATCCTTTCTCTCCTCTCCATTTTTCCTGGCAGCAAGGATCATATCCTTGAAACCTCTCACCTCCTAACAGGCTCGTCCTAACACTGCTGGAAGATTTGTAAAGCTTGATTTTGGTGTTTTACCTTCTTTGCTCAAAAATCTTCCAAAATTACTGAAGAAATAGCAAAATCTTTAGCCCAACATTCAAGACCCTAACCATCTGGTTCTGGCTTTTTTACCCTTTTATTTCTCTTTAATCCAATCAACTCAGCTACAAACTCTTCTTTGTGTGCACATCCTGAGCTTTGTTGCCTCTCTCTCTTTGCACCTGCTGGTCCTTCTCTTCTGCACCGCCACTCTGGGTATCCAAATCTAGTCTCATTCAAGCCCCAGCTCAACTGCCAACAGAACCTTTTCAGAGCCCTCCCGACTAGAAGTCTTCATTTCTCTCAGTTTTTCTCTTCCACATTTTATTCTAATCGGGTACAGTTCATCTCTTCCCACTAGACTAGAAGATTCAAAGGGGAAGGAACAGTGAAGATTTCTCTCTTCACTGCCACCGTAATACCTTGCCTTTAAATGTTCGTTAAACTAGTAAATCAACGAATATATTAAGAACAATGCACCTTTTAAAAGTGTATGTTTTTTTAATCTACCAATGATGCTAATTATACTTTTAATTTTTAACTAGGAGGAAGAGACATAATGACTATGGAAAGACTGCTTTTAAAAGTAATTTTTAGTTTTTAAATTATTGTATTTATATGCAGATTTGCCTTAAAACTTTCCTTCCGATTTCTATTCTAAAATACTGGTTTTAAAATCTTTAAACTTACTTCAGTCAATCACAGAATGATACTTTAGAAAGAAAAGCCTCTAAAAGTCCCATGTAACACATGTCTTTTTAAAACCATTCTCCATGCCAGACACAATGGACATATAACATTGCATAAAATAGGCAAGAGCCCAGCCTTCAGGGGGGTGTGCCAATTTTACTTGCAGAAATAAACTCTTTTTCCACTAACCAAATGCTTACCACTCTTTCGAATTCTTTCTTCTAATAGGTCAGCATGTCCAGATGGAAGTTTCTTATTAAAAATCTCAGCTGAACGGAGGAACATAGCTTCAACTGCAGACCCTTTCAGCAAAGCAATCTGATCTTCATGGTCTAAAGTCTGAAATCCTGGGTAAAGATGATAATCAAATCAATACCAAGGAACTCTATTTGTATGACAATTTTCACATTGTATATGTATAACAATATTTCATCATCCCCATGATTGCCATTGATAACAGATTCCCATAAAGTGATTTTGTAATTGTTTTACAATTGGGTAGTCCAGTTGAGTCAATAAGTATCTATTCTACTCCCCAAAATAAAAGCCAACTCTTACCTTCATTGAATAGGATTTATTAAATGAGTTAGGCAAAAGGAGATGTCAAGTCCTCACCAGATACAATATATTATGGCAGAGACGGAGTGATTCAGATGAAGCAACTCTCAGAAATTGGAGTTAGGCAGATACTCTTTGAGTCATTATTTTAGTCACACCTGGTGTGAAAGGGCCAACTTTGCAGAAGCTGGAAAAAGCTTTATGTGCATCCAGAATATTTGGCTGATTCATGAGTGTTTAGTCAGTCTAGAGAATGGGTAGCATTTCCCCAAAAAGCCAATCAAAGTCATATTGTGCTATCTTCTCTGAACTCAGGACTGCACCATGTGGGGTGGGGAAAATCAGAAAAATATGGGAAGAATTGCCAACCTAAAGGAATATAACGCTGCCCTGCAAATTCAAAGTCCTTATCCAGGCTTGTGTGGTACAGTTTCCAACAGCCTTTCTGACCTCATTTCCTGCTCCTCATTCCCCTCACTCTTTGTGCCCCAGCCACACTGACCCCCAGGCTCTGCTGTGAATACAAAAGCCCACTTTTGCCTCAAGGATGAATACTCTTCCCAGATATCCCCATGCCCACTCCCTCACTGCAATCAGGTCTGTGCTGCAGAGTTACCCATCCTAAAAGAGTACTCCCAGCACTCACTAGTCTCTCCCTGCTTTATGTTTGTTCATAGAACTTACCGCTACCTGACACAATATGAGAGATTTATTGGCTTATTTGTTAATTGTCTGCCACCTCTACTGAGGGTAAACTTCTTGGGGGCAGACACTTTATTTTATTTACTTTTGTATCCCCAGTGCCTGGCATATAATAGGTACCCAATAATTATTTGTTGAATAATTGAATGACTAACTAAATGAATGGGAAACAAAATACAAGCTCACGTGCATGCTGGTACACACACACGAACTAACACGAATAGAGATAAATGATGCCATCAAGGTCTAAATGACTTAGGAAAAGATTGAACCACAATGGGAGTTTGGAAAAGAGTGCAGTGCTAAGGATTCAGAGTCACTATTCTTGAGAATCTCTGAGCTTTGAGGACAGGAGCCATGCCTAATTCCCCTCTAGGTCTCCAGCACCTTGGACAGTGCCTGGCGCAGGCCATGCTCCCTGAACTTCTGAATGCAATGACTCAAATTTGTTTTTCGCAAAATGGCCTTTCAGTATTCCTATTATATCCCTATCATTACTATTTGTAATACTGTTATCTCTATGATTATTGATATATAACTTTTTTCCTTCTCAAGGGTTTTTGTGCCTTTTATTTCTTTCTATGTTTTTAATTTTTTCCTTCTGTTTTACTCATTGAACACACATTAATTGTACTCTTTCCCTCAGGAACTAGGCTAGGCACTGGGAGAGAAGAGACGTTAAGATATTGATAATGCTTTCAAATAAGCTACTTCCTTATGAATAAGACTTTTGTTCGTCTTCAATTATTTCTTGGTTCAAAACCAACTGACCATTTGAACTGAAAACCCTTCTCCCACAAATAATTAAAAACATCATATTTCTCCCTTTTCCAATTCTTCCCTCCACAGATTTTACTCTGGTGTCATTTTGTTTTTGTTTTTTATCGAGATTGCAGTCAGCTTAATTAGCATATAGCAAATTAAGTTCCTCTTTCATTGTTAATAAAGAAATGAGAGAATATTAATGTTTCAATGATGGCAAGAACTTTCTGTTCACATTTTATGAATTTTATGTAGGCTTATGTCTATTCACGACATATTTAATAAAATAATGACAGAAGGGAAATTAACATGTTTAATTAAAATCTTATGTCAGAAGTTCCCTTCTGTAATTTAATATTACAGTGTTATGCTGCTATACAGGGTATTAATATTTATTATACTCTCCTAGACCATGAGATTCTAATGCACTAAGATTTTTTAAAAACACTGAAACAACTTAAACCTATTGGCTTAGACAGCATTGATAAAATGGCAGAAAGAATTTGAGACTGGGAGATAAGACTCCTGCATTCCAGTTTTGTGCTGGCATCATCAGAATAACCGTAGATAGGTCCCTCTCCTTCATCTCACACATACAACTATTCATCAAGCCCCATCAATATTGAATCTCTCCTCACTTTGTTTTTTCTTTTCTTTCCCACTGCTATTGCTTTATTTTAAGCCCTCTTGCATGGACTTGTGCAGTAGCATACTAACTGATCCTTCCTGCCTCCAGTCCCTCCCTGTTCAAATACATCTTATACAAACCTGATATATCTATCCCTTTATAACAAAAATTTTATTTCCCTCTCTAAGCCACTCAAATGTCTTTACCATACAGGAAACATGGATTAAATCCTTTAGCTAAGGCCCTTATCAGTGTGGTGCCAAACTTACCTTATTGTCTATTCAAGGAGCCCACCATAGACATTTTACTACAGTCATACTGAAGTTTCTTTCCCATTTCTAATAACCCTATTCTTGTTCATGTCTCATTATCTTTTCACAACCATATCTCTCAACTTAGAATGCCCCTTCTGCCACATGTCAACTGGAAAAATTCTTTTACTTTTAGACACAACTCAAATATGATCCTCTCTGAAATCTCCCCTTCTTTCCCAGACACAATTAACAATGAATTCCTCTCCATTCAAATAGCATTTCGTGTGTGTGTGTGTGTGTGTGTATTTTTATTATACCCTTTAACCACTCTCCTTGAGGGTAACAGCTAGACACAGTATAGAGTAGGTATCAACAACAGCTTATTGAATGAACAAACGGTTGAATGGCAACTTCACCAAGTCTCAATTTTTTAATCTATTGATTTGGAAGAGTTATAAATGATTTTAAATAGCCTTTCCACCTCTAAAATCTCATGTCTATAGTAGTTAGACACATTAATTTAAACCAGATGTGATATTCATTTTACAATGAACAGACCTGCCTCTCTCAATGTTATAAGAATATTTTAGAGTATAGCAGAGAAATAACTACATTTTTATAGGTAAAAGTACCTGGCAATAGTAATAGTGAGGATAGATCTGATCTCACAAAAAATGTTTTGAGAATTGAACAAAACACTTCATGTAAAGTGGTTAACATAATCTGTGGCATATATTTAAGCTCTCAATCAATATTAACTTCGGTTATTCAAAAAAAAAATACCTGGCAGCCTTTTTGTGAATTCAACGAGAATCTGTATATGATTGGTAGCCATTTCAGTTAAAATGAGAAAATTTTCTTCTGCACTGAATTCTTCTTTTAACTGAATTTTAAGAAGAAAGTAAATGATTAGTAAGTAGATAAGAAAATGATAAATCAATATCAAATCATTAGACTAAAGAAAAACTAGATTTAGAAAATAAGATTTAAAGATCCAGCTCATAGTTTTCAGATCTTTGGAGAGCAGTTACCATTACCAAGATAGATGTGAGACTGCTTACTCTTTGTTTAATGCTGATAAGAGTTTAAATGTATAACTTAAATTCTCATCTCTAATCATTTCAAAGTGATATATTCATATATAAATTCTACCTTCAAAGTAATAAAAGCTTAAGAAAATATTAACTTCAAACTCATGTATTTTCAGGTATCATACATACAATTTTGTTTGTTATTTCCTGAGGCATCCTCTGTTTGCTATATGAATCCATAATATAATGTAGAAGATTCTGTTGATCTGGGGTGAGTTCAGTTTTCTCCTACACTGGCAAGAAAATAAAAGATGTTAGGGAGGGTGGTTGTGAGGCATTGTTTCTACATGTGCATTTATCTGGAGTGAACTAATAATAGAAATCACTGGAAAAACCCTAAATAAGCAGAAACTATGAGCTCTAATATAGCGTGTAACTCTTTCTTTGTCTCCTTGGGAAAGTCATATCACATTTCACTAAATTCGTTCCAAGTTGCTCATTTTTCTATCCATAAAATAAGGGTAACAAAATATTCCTTTCATGTATTTCTTAGGAATAAACAATAGTCTGGATATAAAGCATATTGAGTCCATTCATATAGAAGGTAAGTGAACGTTCAAGGTTTAATCATAACTAATAAAATGTTCCAGCATAGTGTGAACACTGTGAATACTATATTCATGTAGATTTACTATTCCACATGAATACTCTTAGAATATGGCCCATGGACCAAATCCATCTGGTTTTGTAAAGAAAGTTTTATTGGAACACAGCTACACTCCGTTGTTTATGTATTGTCTATGCTGCTTTTGCACTAAGACAGCAGAGTTGAATAGTTGTGATAGAGATCATGTGGCCAAAGCCTATAATATCTGGCCCTTTTCAGAAGTTTGTTGACCCCTAAAATAGAAAGTCAACAATCTGGACAATTCAGGCCTCATCTCTTTCCCCCTTAATAGTCTCTTTTGAAAAATGAGAACAATTATATCAACTCTTTGCTTCCTTACACAAAATGTTACTGATTAAACACTATGGCAAAATAATACCTTTATATAAAATTATTTTTTCTGAAATGAATACAAAATAATATATTTGAAAAACTAAATGTGGATAAAATTTTTTTGTCAATAATGTAATAAATATTGAGAAAGCTGTGGCTTGGACAATCATGGCTCATTGATTTTTCAGCTAATAGCAAATTAAAATTCCACCAAAGTTTCAGGATACAGAATCAGTAGCATTTCTATACACCAATAATGATCTAGCCAAGAATAAAATTAATAAGGCAATCCCATTTACAATAGCTACCAAAAAATACTTAGGAATATATTTAATTAAGGAGGTGAAAGATCTCTACAAGGAAGACTACAAAACACTGATGAAAGAAATTGTAGATGACACAAATGGAAAAATATCCCATGGTTGTGGATTGGAAGAATTAATATTATTAAAATTACTACACTTACCGAAGTAATCTATAGGTTCAATGTAATCTCTATCAGAATACCAACATCATTCTTTGAAGAATTAGGAGAAAAAAATTCTAAGTTCATATGGAACCAAAAAAGAGCCCGAATAGCAAAAGCAATGTTGAGCAAAAAGAACAAACCTAGAGGCATCACATTGCCTGACTTCAAATTATACTACAAGGCTATAGTAAACAAAGCAGCATGATAATGGTATAAAAGTAGACACATAGATCAATGGTACAGAACAGAGAACCCAGAAATAAAGCCACATACTTACAGCCAACTGATCTTTGACAAAGTTGAATATAACATACACTGGAGAAAGGACACTCCTTTTAATAAACACCTGGAAAAACTGGATTGCCATATGCAAAAAACTAAAACTGGACCCTTATCTCCCACCATATACAAAAATCACCTCAAGATGAATTAAAGACTTGAATGTAAGACCTGAACCTATAAAAATACTAGAAGAAAACCTAGGGAAAACTCTTCTGGACATTGGCCTAGGCAAAGAATTCATGACTAAACCTCAAAAGCACAGGCAACAAAAATAAAAATAGACAAATGGGATTTAATCAAACTAAAAAGCTTTTGCACAGAAAAAGAAATAATCAACAGAGTGAATAGACAACCTGAAGAATAGAAGAAAATATTTGTAAACTATACATCTGACAGAGGACTAATATCCAGAATTTACAAGGAACTCAAACAACTTAACAACAACAACAAAACAACCTCAAATAACCCCTTAAAAAGTAGGCTAAGGACATGCATAGACATTTTTCAAAAGAAGACAAACAAATGGTCAACAGGCATATGAAAAAATGTTCAACATCACTAATCATTAGAGAAATGCAAATTAAAACCACAATGAGATAACATCTAACACCAATCATAATGGCTATTACTAAAAAGTCAAAAAATAACAGATATTGGTGAGGATGCAGAGAAAAGGAAATCATTATACACTGTTGGTGAGAATGTAAATTAGTGCATTCTCTATAAAAAACAGTATAGAGATTTCTCAAAGAGCTAAAAATAGAACTACCATACTATCCAGCAATCCCATTACTGAGTATCTAATCAAAGGAAAAGAAATTAATATATAAAAAAGATACCTGCCCTCGTATATTTATTGCAGCTCTATTCACAACAGCAAAGACATGAAATCAACCTAAGTGTTCATCAGCAGAGTACTGGATAAATAAAATGCGGTATATATACACAACAGAATACTATTCAACCATAAAGAAAATAAAATCACGTCTCTTACAGCAACATGGATGGAACTAGAAGCCATTACCTTAAGTGAAAAAACTCATACACAGAAAAAAAATACCCCATGTTCTCACTTATAAGTAGGAGTTAAATAATGTGCACACAGGGAAACAGAATGTGGAATGATGGACAATGGAGACTCAGAGGGTGGGTGGCTGAGAGTGGGAGGGATGACAGGAGGTTGCTTGGTGGGTACTATGTGTATTGCTGTGGTGATGGATGTACTGAAGGCTCTGACTTCACCACAATGCAATATATCAATGTAGCAAAGTTACACTTGTACCCCATGAATATATATAAATAAAAAAAATTTTAAAAAGGGCACATCATCCATCAAAAAGAAATTCCACCAAATGTCCTGTGCATTATCATAATGTATTTGGCTGTGACTCTAATCTGAAAGCCTCCCAGCCAGATCACTATGCACCTAGAAGCTCAGCCCCCACGGGCTTTGGCAGACACCATTGCATGTTATTACCCTGCATGACTTAGTCGTCGAGGTCACTTGTCTCAAGTCACGACCTTCACTGTCTTCATTCACGGTCTGAACTGCATGCTGCTTCATATTTTTTCTCAGTCGTTTAGATTTACACTGAATTTCAGTTAACAAGCCTGAAAAAATAAGCATAGAAATTTCACCAATCACAGAAAGTACTTTTGGGTGTGTGGTCATGAAATAGCCGACGTGTGTTCGGCTCAGAAGATCTCCTGTGCAATTTGGCACAGAACTAATTTTAGCCTTTCTGGTATTTTAAAAAGAGAAGGCCAAGGTTTAAGACTTGACCTTGAACAAGAAGTTTAACCTCTGTGAGTCTCAGTTTCCTCATTTGTAAAATGGGAATATCTACCTCATAGAGTTTCGTGTAGATTAAATATAATCAGATCATTTTATAATAATGGGCTTTATATAAAGAATTTGTGATACAAAAGCAATGTACAAATGCAAGGTATTCAGCCAATAAAAAGGTTAGCATTAGTATTATTTTCATCCATGTTTACATACTGTACCATAAGAAGCATATTCAATTTCACATTACATACATATAAACTTGTTGAGTAAAACAAATGTTAACATCCATTAGGGAAAAATTGTAAATCCTGTTAATTTACAGAACTGTACAAATTATTGAGAATAAAGTTAAAGTTGAAAATAACTCAAGGTGACTTTGAAAAGTCATTCTGAGTGATCATACAATATCATCATTGATTTACAATGAAACAGAGCCATAAAACAATTTAGAACAATCTTCCATATTCCCATTTAACTTCCTTCTTTTTCTCTTCATGTTAATAAAACAAAGTTCCAAGAATTTCTTTGTGCAGGGAATTTATTTTGTAGTATCACGAAAGATCTACATCTGTTGCTAGACAAGTTTATGTTCATACATAATATCATAGACTCTTATAGGTGGACTTAAGCAAAATGTCCTTGGAGCTGCATTTGGAACAAGTTCATATTTAAATGATGAGCAACATGAACCACCCAGTGTCAAGGTGTTTCCATTGCAAGACTGGATTCCAGCAGCAGCCCCTATTGCAGGCTCTTGTTTCATGGATGCTAAGATGAGATTGTGATCAGCCACTATAAAACTTTCATCCACCCAGAGCTGGATTATTTACACAGGCCTATTTTTCTCCCTCTTGCACACATTATTTCCCTGGGTCCATCCCAGTTGCCTGTACAGTTTGGGAACAATAGAACTGGAGTCACCTTCCGAAGGCTTTTATTTCATGTGGCATTCCCTCCCTGAATGTTATCATCCCCTTGGTGACATTTGTTTGTCTATTTGTCTTTTGAGGAGGAACAGGACATATCTCAGAATCTGAGTGGTCTGTAAAATTTGCAGAATGAAAAATTAATTATGTTATATACTAGCATGCATTCCAATTTTTGATGAAGATTACAGTTGCTCACAAAGCCAGCAGTTAATACAGTGTCTCTTTATCAGATCAAAGGACAAAATTATATTAAAACTGGGAGTAGTTAATTTCCGGTGTAAACCTATACAAATTGGTTCAAAGCTGCACTAAGAGAAGACAGATTCTTAATAAAATGACTTGGTTTAAAACTCTATTTAGACAATTCAGAGGCAGTTATACCTTATAAAGCATTCTTATTTTTTCCACAACTATAAATTTATATGCTAATTAAGGAATAAATAAGTATATTAAAATCAAATTTAGAGGAAATTGTAGGCTGCCATTCTTTGTAGTTTATTAAAGCGTGTTATTTGAACTATATGTTAATGCCATCTCACTCCATGTACAATTCGTTGCAACAAAGAACAACAAAAAAACAGGCATTTCTTTCAGGTGAATAAAATGCTCTCTATCTGACAATTTGGACGATTTCAGTGGTTCATTACCCTTTTCAAGAATGTACCATTCTCATGATGTGAGTTACCTGACATCTGCCTTCTTAAGAGACTTTTAGTGGAATTTAATTGCTTGAAGTGAATACCTGTATACATACATTCAGCCAACATTCCCATCTCTTTGCATTTCCTTAGTCGGCACTCTTGGCACTTTCTTCGCATGTACATATCCATCACACAGTTGCCCCCGTTTTTACACTTGTACACAGCGTTTTTGGTAATGCTTCTCCTGAAGAAACCTGTGGAAGAAATGCTGAAAAATGTCAAAAGGCCTCTTACAACATCTCAGAAAAACACCTTTGGAGTGAGAGATGGCAGAACATTTTCTCGTGTCCTGCTGGACAGTACCCAGGCAATCCTTGAGTCCACTGGTAACAGACAGTACTTTCAATTACACTGTGTTGTCAAGAAAGCCAATGTTTTTAATTTATCTCTCAAAAATAAAGACAAGTTTGAATTATAGCCTGTCTTAGGAAAATCTTAGCTTGTTTATTTTTAAGATAAATTACTTTCCTACGTCTTTATTGGGGGAAAGTTATGTGCCACCGAGTGCTAGGTGCTGATGTACAAAGGCAAATAATTCATCCCTGCCCTCCTGGAGTTTGCAGACTGGCTGAGGACAAAGACATGCAAATGACTAACCACCTGACATTAAGGGTTGCGTGGGTTCTGAAAGGAGGCTGTGCCGGGGCTGAGCAGACACAAAGACTGGTCAATTTGGGATGAAAAGGTCAGGATAGGAGAAGAGCATTAAGCTAAATCTTGGAAAGTAAGTTGCTGTTTAGCAGGCATTCAGGGAGAAAGTCACATTCAAGGTTTCAATTCAGTGCTTAGTATGCCATCCTGGCCTAATATTAAAAATGTCAACCTTGATCTAAAAGCAAACATCTCCCCCGAGAGGGTGTAGCACAGCTGCAGCCTGTAGCAGGTAAGATGCCTAGAGTCCAGAAGGGATAGGACTGGCTTCATCTCTGCTTTTCCTCTTCCCCATGCTCCTCTTTCTCCTCCACGTGGCTAACCTTAGCTTCCGATACTTTCAGAGTCAAGGGGCCAGTGTTGAATAGAGAGAAGATTGTGGGAAGCAAGAGAAGAAATGACAGGAATGTGCTTACTTGCCTGGTATTGTTATAAGTTGGCTTATACTTAGCAAGTTTTCAAAGTTGACTCTCTCCTTGGGTTGGGTTCTTTAGAGACCTCCTCCCATGATGGGGATACTCTCATCTGTACTTTCTTGATGAGAGCAAATACATCTCTCTTCTAGCCCATGGCTTGCATCTCCTTCTTCAGCATCTAGGAGTTTGGCAATTTACTCCACACTTTTCACACTGAGGTCCTCCCTGTGGCCCTCTTGGCACGGACCTAAGATAATCCTGTGATGGTTTTCTCTGGTCCAACAATCTCTGGGGAGCAGAGAAATCTCTTCCATTTATCCATGAGCAGTTGGCCACCCTACCTCCTGACTTTCAACTTCTCAGGTGAAAGTCAGATGCCAATCCTCATGTCCCTTGGCTTCAGGGAATACATTCTCAAACTCCTCAAGTGATCCTGTTGAAGACCCTTTCACTGGGCCTAGGGCAGCAGGACCTCCTTAATGTACAGATTTGGGGAGCAAGAGGAGACACTTTTTCTAATTCTCACAAAGGTACTATACATTCCAGTGATGGCCTGAGGGGCAGACATTCCCACCTCCTTTGCAATGGGGATGTAAGATGCACATAGCATACTAATCACATCCTCCAAAATCTTTACAAGACCTCTCTATGATTCCCAACTCCTGATCTCTTCATACCCTCAAAACAGGTGAGGTATTTAACTGGTTCTTGAATATCCACTGCAAAATTTCTTCAAGATGGGCTCACTTTGGAATGTAGCAGTTAGTGTCTTTTTGCCTAAAATTAAAAAGTGAGTCTTTCCTATTTTAACAAACTGTTGTAATAATATCTAACATTTATTAAGCACTTAATAGCTATTGTTTTAACCACATTACCTCCCACTTAGTTATTTAATCATCTTATCAATGTTAAGATGAAGATAGTATTATATGTCCCCATATTATAGATAAAGAAAAAAGGTACAGAGAGGTTAAGACCTTTGGCCATGATCACATGGTTAATGAGTGGACTAGGAAGTTTCAAAGCCAGGCAGTCATGCACTAAAGCTTTTAGTCTTAACCACTGTATTAAAATTGCCTCCCTTGGGTCACAAGAGAGCAGAATAACTTAATATTAAGTACCTACTATCTGAGAGCTGCATTCTCTGACATGAGATGAGTAAGACATTCCTTATCCTCAGAGCTTCCAACTTAGTGGGAAGACAAAGTAAATTCACAGCATAATACAAAAGATGAATGACAAGATGGCTAAATAAGTAATACATCATTGGAATGTAGACATGAAAGTGATTATTTCAGGGCCACACCATATGCTTGTAAAGGTTGTGCCACATTCAAGGGGCAGGCATAGAGATTTGTGTATTTATTATGACAATTTTCCAGCAGAAGGCAATTAATAAGGTAAATATAATATGACAACTTCCCAACAGCTAGAAGTCAGGTATCCTGAGGAAAAGGACATATGGGTTGGAAGCAATCCTGATTAATTCTGAGTAGGAGGAAATCAGGGAAGGCTCCATGAAGGAAGTAGATGTTGGAGAGTAAGTAGGGTTTTTGAAACACGGACCACGAGGAAGGAAAGACATTCTGGGAATGAGCAAGGGCAAGGTGTCATGGAAGCTGCAAGGCAGAAGGTGATAATCCAGCTTGGTGGGAGGGTAGAGCGTGGGGAGAATTAGTGGGAGATGGGTAAGGGGTTGTAGCAGGAACAGTATGTGATTAAATGCCCTTGAATGCCAAACAAAGAAGTTGAGTCTTTACCGTGTGGAAAGAGAGAAGCCATTGAAGGGTTTTGACAGAGGAGGGTATGACCTAACCTGTATGTTGGAAAGACTCCCTGGAGTAAGGTGAAGAAAGGTAGAACAGGAAGAGTGGAGACAGGAGACAAGAGACTATTACCATACACAGCTAAGAGGTGATCAATGCCTGAACTACCCTGGGAGAGAATAGAAAGGAGGAAACTGAACATCAGGTCTTGGTAACTAACTAAATATGAAAACAGATTCTGAAGGAAAAGTCAGAGATGTCAAGGTTAACAAAGTCATGGACTTTCTTGTGAATTTGCCAGCCAGTGTAAATTTCAATAGGAAAGATTGTAACGTTTTCCTAAATATCAAATCCAACCAAATAAAGTCTAAAAAAAGACTTTGTGCTTCAGATCAGTGTTGATATTGAGAGTGCAAATACCAAAGCATGCATTTTAAAAGAGACTAAAAGCAAAAGGAGAATTTTTTTTTCCTGGCGCCAAACCATGACCTCAATGACCAATTTGGCCCACGTGAGTCAGTCTTCTTACTAATCGTTAGCCCCTCCCAGGAATGATTCCCTTGAAAACTGTCATAGATACTGAGAGACAGCTCAATAGTTAACAGAATAAAACTCCTCATTCCATGATGAGTCAAAGGAACAGTGCATAGAACAATTCTGCAGGCTTTTTTTTTTTTTTTCTTCACTCTGGTACTAACTGAAAAAGAAATCATTATCATCTCAATAGCTGAATTAATTAGCTTTCACTCTGAGATGGCAACACAATATTATCATTATATCATTTAAATATGGGTACATATACTGTATTTATACTTATGCAAATCTATCCATACCCATACCTCTGCCTCTATCTTGCTCTTTCTTGTGTATATTCAACAATGCTCATATCAGAAAAGTCATTTGAAAATGAATGGAAAGGAAATTCACTGAGGAACAGAGCCTTCCTGGTAATGAAAAATGAGTAGAGGAAGAGTTGGCATCGCCAACCAGGGAATGTGTAGCACTAGGGGAAATCCCTGGGGTGGCAGGCGAATGGCTATACAATGATACTTTTATATGAATCCCTCAATTTTGCAGAATTTTGCACACCCTGCTTTTCTGCTTCTTTATACGGGTGGAACCCATATACTCCACCTTGTTCCCAAGTCATACACCCACACGTACATGCACATGCATGTGCCAGACTCCAGTGACTGATACTGGTAGCCACTGGTAGGAAGCCACCCATTACTCTGACACCAATAAAATATTGGTTGATATTTTAAAACATAAAGGGTTTCCAAGTTTTTTAAATAGCAACAAACACACAGAGCTGAGTAACTAGAGATCTTTACATCTAATAAGACCTAAACAGAAACAGCTTTTAGGTCTGTCTCAGCTTACATTGCACTTAGTTAGTGGCAGGCCCTGTTCTAAACCCTTTGCAAACGGCAATTTGTTCCCTATTCACAACAATCCAGTGAGGCAGAGGAGACTGAGCTACACAGAGGTTAATTTGCTCAAGGTCCCACAGATAGGAAATTGTAAAGCTCAGATTTGAATGCTGATAGGCTTAGTTCAGATTCTATTCTTTTAACCACCACATCATACTGTCCTGTCAGTAAGGAGTTTACATTCTTAAAAATTGTCTTAAGACATCAATCTCTCCAGGTCTCATACAGCATGATAAGTGCCCAGACCGTAAGAGAAGCTTGTTACCTTCCCCAGTTTGAGTTCATAAATGAGTATTTTGCAGTAATTATAGAAATGTTAAGGTCAATGGATAATTTATCCAATTATTCATGTATATTTTGTTCTTTTTCCTATTGCTTTTTCATTTTCTTTCCCACTGCAAGAGGGTAATAATATTTTATGTTCCCTTGCTGGGAACAAAGCTGAAGTTTTCTACCTCTAAATAAAGATAACTCTTGCATAGGGCTTTTGTTTTCAACTCCTTGTTGAAAGGGTTATACTGGATCATCTCAAAGATGTTGGAGGCAGAGGTCAATGCTTTTAGAACTGGGGGGAAGCAAAGGCAGCTTAGCTGGAAAGAGGTTTAGAGAACTTTCCCAGAGCCTGGGAATGGGATAAGTCTCACAGGTTCTATGAGTATTGAATCAGCACCTATAAAGAGCCTCCAGAGAGGTGACAGACCTCTAATGGAATAGTTGAGATGAGGACAGGAAGACACTGAGAACCACCGCCTTGAAACCCTGGGGTCAGATGACCATGCTGAACTGTGGCTAAGTTGCTCACTTCTAAGGGACCAGTTCAAAGTTGGACAAGAAGTATATCAACAGGTATCACAATAATCGACTCCGTAGAAGACTCCTGATATTTGTACATGATTCTAGGGGAAAGAGCACCCCAACCACAGCCCAGATGGAATTTCTCATCAGCCAGGAAGGTTATGAGCTTGGACAAGATTAAATACAATTTAGAAAGGTGTAGAAATATGACATGCTTTACACCTAGTCTACCTGTTCCAATAACAGAGATTCTGAAGTTACACATAAAGCAAATCAAAGATACAGAAGTGACTAACTAAAGAAGTAAGTGAAACCAAACTAACTGAAAATGAAAATACAACTTGTCAAAACTTATGAGATGCAGCAAAAGTAGTGTTTATAGGGAAATTTTCAGCATTAAATTACATATATTGATTAAGATCTAAAATCAATAATCTAAGTTTTCACCTTAGGAAACCAGTAAAGAAGAACAAATTAAGCAAGCAAAAGAAATATAATAAAAAATTAGAGAAGAAATCAATGAAATTGCAAATAGAAAAATGATAGAGAAAATCAATGAAACCAGAAGCTAGTTCTTTGAATAGATCAATAAAATCAATAAATCCTAGTAAGGCTGACCAAGAAAAAAAGAGAAGACACAAATTACCAGCATAGAAATGAAAGAGGGGCCCATCACTACTAACCCCATGGACTGTTATTAACAACTCTAAGCCCCACAAATTTGATAACTTAGATGAAATTCCTTGAAAGATACAGTCTACCAAAACTCACAAAAGCAGAAATTGCTAATCTGACTAGGTCTATACTATTAAAGAAATTCAATCAATAATTAATAACCTTCCAAAACAGAAAGCACCAGGCCTAGATAGTTTCACTGTTTTATTCTGTCAAAGACTTAAGAAATAATAATGATTCTCTACAATTTCCTTCTAGAAAATAGAAGCAGAAGGAATACATCCTAATTTATTTTATGAAGCCAGCATTACCCTAATGCCAAGACTATATAAATACATTAGAAGAAAAGGGAACTACAAGTCAATATCTCTTTTTCCTCATTTTTCTATTTTAATTTCATTTATTAGCATTTGATTTCGTTTATTTTTTATTTATGTATGACATTGCATTTTGAGTTCATTATAAAGATCAGTTCATGAGGTGGATTTTGGAAGTGATTTCCTCTTCAGATGGATTTGGACTGAACTTTTCATCAGCTTTTCCCAAATTCGAGCCTACCTTGAAACACCTGGACTTCAAGCCCAACAGTAAGTTTAACACACTGGAGGGCCTCTTGGGCATCTCTGCTGAGGAGGAGACCCACATTGGCAACTACTGGCTCATCCAGACCCATTGGCAAGGGTAACTTGGCCATGATGAAGTTGGTCTGGCACACTCTGACTGGGAAAGAGGTAGCCGTGCAGATGGTTGATAGGATGGAGTGGGACTCCTTCAGACTCCAGAGACTGTACAAGAACCACGTGCTGCCATGCACGCAGCTGCACGGGGCCTGGGAGGACTCTGTGCAGTGGAAGATGGAGGTGTGCAAACTGCTTCCCAGATCTATCACAGCACCTCCCAGGCTCTTAAAAGCATTGCCTCCAAACAAACTGATGAGTTTAAGCTTTAAAAGACTGTCCAGAGCCACCTGGGAGACAAGAGGAGGGGCAGGCCATCTCCCCACCCACAGCCTGCTACCTCAATACCCCTCCTCAAAAGTGCAGAGGCTGGAAAGATGTACTTCCCCAGGGGTATTTTTCCCTCCCCACCTCGCCCTTCTCTGTCTTTTCTTCCATGATTGTGGGGAGGGAAGATGATTCTGCAAAAATAAACAAAAACTATCCAAATGACAATAAAAAAAGAAAAGAAAAGAAAAAGAAAAATACAAAAAGCCAAAAGCAAAAAAATAAAAAACAAACCCCAAAACAACAACAACAACAACACCCAAGTGGTTATTAGTGGCTGCCTCTGGGGAGCCAGGGAGAGGGTAGGTGCAGGGCCTTTTTCCCGTGATATGCCCTTCTTACCATCTGACCTTGGAATCACATATGCTCATTGCTCTGAAAAAAAATGTTCATTAAGTCATGAAGTAGTCTAAAGGAATAGAAAGCAAAAATCCACTACTGGGCAGGCGTCTGCTGGGAGAATGAGGACGGGACTGTGATGTCCTGCCGGAGCATGGCTCTGCACGGCCATTTCGACCCTAAGGCAGGCAAACTCCCAAGAGCTGGTGGCTTACGCTGACCAGAGCCTGCCCCCGGCATCCTCCCTGGGCCACTCTAGGTTCCCAGTAGGTGAATTCCAGCCACGGGAGGTGCCTACCGGCTGCTTGTAGGTATCTTGGCCCAAGTGAATTAGTTTGCCCTGTGAGGTTAAACCCTCACCCTCTAGACTGCTGCTTAAATGCTTATTTTCATTTTTTTCTCACTCTTCTCACTCAATAATTTATGCTTTAGATAGTTTCTTTTGGTCATCACTTACATATTTACATATTGCTAATACATTTGCTTTACACATTTTTTTCTCGTTTAAATAGAGTTTTTATCTTAGGTTTGTCTTGTGTCATCACTTATATATTTATTTGAAATATCAATTCACATCTACTGGAAATGATCCTTTTACCATTTTATTTTTCAGTATATTCTTTTAGATATTATTTTGTTGATTTTATTTTTTTAATCTTTTTTTGTTTGCATCACTGTTTTCTTGTCTGTTTTAGTTTAGTTATGTAAACTATTTTCTTGCTTTTGCTGTACAATGGCAGCGATGAGGGCAAGAATTTTGTCTGTTTTGCCACCACTGTACCTCCTATGCTCAGACTAGTGCCTGGCATATAAACTGGTACTTAATAATATTTGTTGAATAAAGAATTGAATTAATTAATTAATTACCAGGAAGAGGGAGAGTTTAGAAGGCAATGTCTGACCCAAATTGTTATAATTATAACACTAATAAAATAAGAATTCATTTAAAAAATAAAAATAGTTGATGCTTATTGAGCACTCAAGTGTGCCGAGTACAGAGCTACATGTTTTAAAAGCAATGTATTTTTTTTTTCTTCACAACAACCCACTGATAATAGCAATAATAGCAGAGATTTATTGAGGATTTATCAGCGGGAAGAACTGTGTTAATTACTTTACACACATTACCTTATTTACTCCTCATGACAAGTAGTCACCTATCTCAAAGGATTGTCCTAAAGATTGAATGAATTATCACATGTAAATCCTGCACACAGTAATCACTTGTTACAGGTTATCTGTCATGGTCACCATCATCATCATCATTATCACCACCATTATCATCTCCTCCTCAACATCATCTTCATTATTATCCCCATTTCACAGGTGAGGAGTCTAAAGCTCAGAGAGGATAAGTAACTTAAGACAGCCAGGGGCTGGGCGCAGTGGCTGGGCAGGTGCGGTGGCTCATGCCTGTAATCCTAGCACTCTGGGAGGCTGAGGCAGGAGGAGTGCTCGAGGTCAGGAGTTCGAGACCAGCCTGAACAAGAGCGAGACCCCGTCTTTACTAAAAATGGAAAGAAATTATCTGGACAACTAAAAATATATGTAGAAAAAATTAGCCAGGCATGTGGGTGCATGCCTGTAGTCCCAAGCTACTTGGGAGGCTGAGGCAGAAGGATTGCTTGAGCCCAGGAGTTTGAGGTTGCTGTGAGCTAGGCTGATGCCACGGCACTCACTCTAGCCCGGGCAACAGAGAGAGATGCTGTCTCAAAAAAAAAAAAAAAAAAGACAGCGAGGAAGAGAATCAGCTGAGGTTGGAATCTAAATTGTCTGTCTTTAGAGTCCCACTCTTCCCACCATTTTTGTACCACTTATGACAAAAGGCTTCCAATGCACTGAAATAGTTTGGAACCCCACCTTGCATCATTCTCTAAGATAATTTGACCTATAGAGTTCATTAGGATCATTATTAAATTTTATAAAAATCAGACCTCCCTTGATCTCCAATAGGATTTCAATAAGTTTATCTATGGGTCAGGACTCCTCAGGTTCTATAAGTGTCCATAAACAAAGGATCCTTTAGAAACACTGCATGTATTCTATACCAGAATAGTTCCAATAATTTTGGAAGCCTTTCTAAAACTCCAGAGCTAAGTCTAATGCTGGTTCACTATCTTATTTAAAAATATATTCAAAAGGACAGTAGGGTCACCCATTTCCTCAGACAGTGTCTTTCAAGAATTCTAGCATTCTCTCTCTGATATGTGTAGACTTCCTGGCACTAAAAAGAATGTGACAGACACTGACCTATTTGGAAATGCGGCCATGTGAAATGTTCAGTAAGAAGCAGATCGGTTTTGTTGGTTGGGGTTTGAGGTTTGGATCAAAATTCATTCATACATTAGCACATTTCCATATGCTGCACTGATAACTGAGGAGGAAAGAAAGCTTTCGATTTAATCTAATGCCAAGCAAATGGCAGTCATTGTCACTCTGCATTATGCTTCTGCTCTGCAGTTATTACCTTAAAAAAATTGAAAACTACAATTTCTCTCATTGATGCTATAAATGTTTATGACAAATAAAACATTCAGACAAATTAAAATATTTCTAAAGGAACCAGCTATAGAGCACAATGAAATCAGGAAATTTAACAATGTTCTTTTTTTTACTGCTAAGTTTTTTGAAAACTTCTCTTGCTTTGTGTTTATTTGTTTTAAATATCACAGGTCTGACAGATCTGCAGTGAATTCCTAAAGCAAAAGAGCTGGCAAGATATTTACATATAATAATCTTATTTAATCCTCATAAACACCCTGTAAAATAGATAATATCCACATTTTGTAGATTTGAGGCTCAGAGAAGGAAAGTATTGCATAGACTAAAGATTGGCTGGCTTTATATCCACTGCACCCTCCTTCTAATCTAATGCATATCCTATACCACAGAGGCAGGAAAGTAGAACACAACCTTTCCCCGACTCCCTTGCAGCTAACATGGTAGATGTGATTTAAGCTTTGCTGTAGAGATGCCCTTGTAAGACATTTGGAAAGGGGAAACGAGGCTAGAGCTGTGCCTCTGCTGCTTCTGTTGTTTCTACTGGCAAGCAGGATGGTGGAAGTTTCCTGTGGCAGCATTCTGGTTTCCACTTGGTAGCTTTGAAGGAACTGAGAGGCAGCACACAGAGCATTCATCATTTGTAGGTGCAGATTTAGCAGGCAAGCCATGCCCCTGGAGCCAGTAATGGCAGTGAAGGCAGCTTCCTTATCCCTAGAGGGCAGCTGAGGTGGTGTCTTCCTGGGGCCAATGGTTTTGTGGTGGCCTCTTGAGTCCCTCTTTTCTTGACTGCAGCAGAATAGTAACCACCCTGGCAGGCCAGTTCCACACTGTGGCATTGAGCATCTCCTGGAGGCTCAGATAGAACCTGTTACTCTGACTCTTCCAACTTTTGCATTAATTCCTTTCTGCTTGAAATGTTGGTTTCTGTTTCATTTCACTGAACTCTAACTGATAAATATTAAGTAACTTGCTTATTCAGCCAAGAAGTACACAGCCTAGATTCAATGTGTGCTTGTCAGACCCCAAAGCCAGAGCTCCCTTTGACGGAAAGTTACAGAGTGAAATTTGCTTTGCATCTGCTGAGCACAGATATCCAAGAGATGGGGTTGGGTGGGGGACAAAGTTGGCTGAGCAGCTCTCACAAGACCAGCCAGGCGTGGGGCACTGATTCTTTCACATGTGCTCTACGCTACTCTGTGCTCCTCTGGTTTTCCTCGCAGCCCCTTCCCCTTTCTCTATTCACTATGCTAAGACAATTTTCATATGTTTTCATGAGAGAACATGTAAAATACACAAAGGAGCCTATTATTTATTGGCTGACCAAAGCCTAAATCCCCAAATCCCAAAGACTAGATAAAATTTCTTCAAGTTTGGAGGCAGCAGACAAAGAGTAAGTCAAAAGAGCTAAACCATGTTAGGCGCTTAAGAAGGTTCCTGAGCTCTGTCCCTGTCATTCCCCTCTGCCTAGATGGAATTCTAGGATGGGTGGGCCAAGAGACAATAGAAACTCCACGTCATTTGGGATCCTAGAACAGAGGGATTCTTGTGCCCTTTCCTGCATAGAGCTGGGGAGGCCCTCAGGGTTCCCTGCATCCAGCATGGCGTAGAGCAGAGGAATGGCTGCGTGGTTTCTCTGGGCAGCCAGGTGTTCCAGTGCAACACTGGAGCAACGTTGGGAACCCACACATCTGAGCAGAATGAAGCAGACAGATGGGGCCAGGAGTGTGCTCAGGACCCCGGGGGTGGTGCCACAGAGACCTTTCCCACTGGTGTCTGAAGCCCAGACAGGACAACACCCCAACAGATGCCACACTGTGTCCACAGCTGTGGGGACCAGAGCCCTACCCAGTATCCAATCCCTCCACAGCATTACATTAATCCTGGTATTAATACTTAAACAAAACCCCAGAAAAAGTCTGGCAGGGGTGAGTGGAATAATGCTGAATTGAATAAAACAAAGTTTCCACCAAGGCTTGAGACTGAATTAAGTTAAATTATGTAACATAAGGTTGCATTTCTTGCACATATGGGCTGTAGGTTGAGTGTTGTGCTCACTCACTACACAAGCTTCCAGTTAATCTACATGTGAACTCTCAAGAGTATTTGCTTGAGAACGGAGGTCAGCAAACTACAGCCAGCCTGTTTTTTATTTTCCTGCCTATTTTTGTAAGGAAAGGAAAGGAAAGTTATTTTGCAAGTAAAGCCCATCTGGTATGTGGCTGCATTTGCATTGCACAGTTGCAGAGTTGAGTAGTTGCAACAGAGGCCGCTATGGTGCAAAGCTTTAACTATTTAGTCTCTGGCTCTTTACAGAAAAAAAGTGCTAACCTCTGGTGTAGAACATGGGCCCTGCTTGGCTCCATTTCATCCCCTCCCTTGCATGCTTGTCCTTTTGCTGACACTATGGAGGTGAAGTCTCAAATCAAAATCAATGAAAAAACTCTGCTCTTAAAAATGTATTTATGACCAAATCCTGCCACTTATTTCTAAATTTCCCCAAAGATCAGTTCTCTTCTGACTACTTTCTCTGTCTCCCTGTCTCCTATGATCTTGAACTTTCTAGGTAGCCTCATATCTCTGACTTCTTCTATTCTGTATTCTTTATGGGCTTCTCCTCCCCTGCCTGCCTTTAAGGTTGGGTTGTCCTTGACCCACTGGTCTCACTCTATTCACCCTGCCATTCACCAGAATTCTTCTCAGGAGGATGTAGTTTCACTGAACAGTTCACTTCTAAGGAAGTGAGCCATCCAAGGTTACTGACCTTATGGGTTTATTCCCTTGGCTTAGATAATACCAATACCTTAATACCTAAATGGAGCACTTGATTTTCTTCTTTTATCCACTGAATTAGTCAATATTAGCCTTGAGCAAATAGCTCAAGGGTAGAATGATCACTTAGTGGGCAATAAAAGGCATCGTATTCTAGTGGTCAATCATACAGACACTGGAGTTAGATTTATGAGCTATAGTTTTGAAACTCCATCCCCTTATAAACTGGGAAGCCTTGAGTAAGTTGATTAACTTCTTGTGCTTCAGTCTCCTCTTCTATAAAATGGGCATAAGGTGCTCAACATTACTAATCATCAGGGAAATGTAAACCAAACTACAATGAATATCACCTCACTCCATTTAGAATGGCTAGTATCAAAAAAGCAAAAGAAAGCAAATGTTGGGAAAGATATAGAGAAAAGGGAACCTTTACACAGGGCTGGTGGGAATGTAAATTAGTACAGCCATTATGAAAAAAAGTATAAAGTTTCCTCAAAAAATTAAAAATAGAACTACAGAATAAGCCAGCAAGCTCACTACTGGTTATATAGCCAAAGGAAATGACATTAGTATGTCAAAGAGATATCTGCACTCTTATGTTTATGGCAGTACTATTTGCAGTAACCAAGATATGAAATCAACCTACATGTTCATCAGTGGATGAATGGATACAGAAAATGTGGTATATATGCATAGTGGAATACTATTTGGCTATAAAAAAGAATGAAATCCTGCCATTTGTGACAACATGGATGAACCTGAAGGGCACTGTGTTAAGCGAAATAAGCCAAGCACAGGAAGACAAATACTACATGATCTCACTCATGTGGAATGCAAAAAGTTGTTCTCATAGAAGTAGAGGGTAAAATAGAGGTTAGGAGTGGATAAAGGTAGGGGGAAAGTGGGGACAGGGAGAAATTGGTCAATGGGTACAAAATTACACTTAGAAGGAGAAAGTTCTGATGTTCTCTTGCAGAGCAGAATGAATAGAGTTAACAATAATGTATTGCATATTTCAAAATAGCTAAATGAGAGTTTTTGAATATTCTCATCATAAAGAAATGATAAGTGTTTAAGGTAATAAGTATGCTAATCATCCTGATTCAATCATTACACAATGTACACATGTATCAAAATGTGTCGTACCCCATAAACATGTACAATTATTTTATGTCAATCTTAAATTTAGAAAAACAAAAGGCTGGGCACAGTGGCTCACATGTGTAACCCCAGCATTTTTGAAGGCTCAGGCAGGATCGCTTGAGGCCAGGAGTTTGGGACCAGCCTGGGTAACATAGCGAGACCCTGTCTCTATAAAAAAAATTTTTTTTAATTAGCCAGATGGGGTGGCACGTGCCTGTAGTACCAGCTATTCAAGAGGTTAAAGCAAGAGGATCACTTGAGGCCAGGAGTTCAAGGCTACAGTAAACTATGATTGTGTCACTGAGCTCCAGCCTGGGTGACAGAGTGAGACCCTGTGCCAAAAAAATAAAGAAAAATAAAATAAAATAGGCATAAAGCATGAGAATTAATGTTTACTACCGAAGTACGGTAAATATATCACCTAAGCTATTGGCACTGGCCTCTCTAAATCTCAGGTTCTTTTTGAAATGATATGCTTATTTCTTTTCTATAAAGCAGTCATAATAATACCTGCTTTCCCCAGTCGCTGTAAAGGCCTGAGAGAATGTAGAACGCCTGCCATAAGAATTAGCATGTCATTGGTGTTAGGTCTGGTGGGGGGTAAACAGCTGGCAACGAAGTGGCTAAGGGCGGAGAGTGGGAGCCGAATTATAGCTAGGAACCAAAATGCATATGGGAACTGTTCCCTGGTGGGAACATACATAGTAAGAAGTTCCCAGTGACCTTTAACTGACCTAGAGCTTATTACCATCTAATTAGCATTAACATGGGTGGAGTCTTGTGAAGAATTCTGGGGAAGACACATGGGTAGAAAGGGAAACTGTTACATAGCCAACCTGTTAGGTAACCCGTCATGTGATCTGTTATATAACCCCAACCTGTCAATCACCCCAAAATACGGGGAAACGGCAACCAATCCTGTCAGGAGAAAGGCGGGACAAACCAGTGAGCATATAAAAGATAGGGTGTGCTCAGACTTCCTCTTTCTCACTGACCCGGTCCACTATCTGTGGGATGTATTTTTGCTTTGTGTCATTTTGTGTAGCTTCACTTTCACTTCATATAGGTTCTTTCTCTTTCCTGTAACAAACTATGGCGGATTGCTCTGTGTCTGTGATCACTGTCATTGGCTCCAGCGGTACCATTGCTCATTCTTGACACTGGGAACCAGGGGACCAGGGAACATCCAGACAGATCTAACAATTGGCACTGAAATTTGTAGGTTCAAAAGTATTTACATTGAGATTTTTCTTTGAGTCAGATTTTCAGAATGAATTATGCATGTTCTTTTCTGTTTCTCTTTCTCCAAGCAGGAAGCATGACTTACATGAGACTTTGCGTGTTTCCAGTCCTGGTTTCTAGTCTGCGTTTTTATCTATTGAATTGTTCCTCTCATGACCTCATGGAGAGCAGCATTCCCCCATTCCCCGCTCCCATCCTGCGGGTTTCACAATCATGACGCACAACCAAGCTGCTTGGCCAGATAAGTGTCCTCAGGTGCCTTTTAGATGTTATTTATGCTAGTAGTTCTCAAACTACAGCATGAAGGGCTTACTGAATCACAGATCCTTGGGCCTCATTCTCAGAAATTCTGATTCAGTAGGTCTGGGGTAAAACCCCCAAATTTATATTTCCTAAAAATTCTTAAGTGACACTGATACTACTGGTCCAAGGACTACAGATTGAGTAGCACTGGTCTACACAAAGTAAATTGGCTTTTGGTAATTTAAATCAATGTCAAATATGTCTTGACGAACACCTGATAATGGGTTGGGGATCAACATTTATCAATACAAGCAGAAAATAGTCACTTTGCCACTACACTCTATGTAAATAGATTCTAGGACCATAACAATAACAGACATTTATTGGGTTTTGACTACGTGTCACACTTTTTTCTAGGTCCTTTACACACATTAAATTGAATTTTATATTTTTTATTTTATCACAGTCTTTAAAAACTAATAATAGCATTCTCTGGATTATCTTTAAGACCATATTATACTGACATTCAGACTAATTGCCCTCATTTTTTGTTTGTACCCATGATTGTTGCTCCATGAATTAGTATTAAACGTGTTTTGGGACAGGATATGTCTTAGGAGTTTTTACAGAGCTTTGCCCTGAAGGCATAGGTGAATGTGCTGGTTTGCATTTCGAATGCTGTTACACTGGAAGGGCGTCTCTGA